>CAEFZY010066529.1:0-10687 GCA_903066815.1 Brachyrhaphis roseni
GCTTGCCCGAATTAGCAAAGCAATTATGCTAATCATACCGCAAGAAAAAATATCTAAATTAACTGCTGAAGTCTGGAGCACTTCCGTTTTCAACTCTTAAGTTGAAAACGGAAGCAATTGAAAACAATTATATATTAAGATGTGCTGTCGCGGGGGCAATTTCAGGCTAAGTGGTCTATGACTGCTAAATGGATCCTCAGCCTGAAAAAGTTTGAAAAACTGATCTAAAGTCACTTTACGTAAATAAAGGTGTAATTCTGACTCAGCCAGTAGGGGGCGCACACGCTGGAATTCTGGCTTCGCCAGAAGGTCGCGAACACTAAAAGGTCAAAGATCACTTCCCCTTCATAGGCACCACCCTGCTGGACCGAACCGCGAATGTAGCTATTAAAAGTTTCCATATACTACCCTTAAAGTCTGTATAAAATGTTTTGGTTCGTTTTAGTGATCCATACTTCCTTAAAGCTCCACTCCGGGTCGAATACGGACTGCTTCCGGCCGGGTTAAAGCCTTTAGAAGCTCCGGTGAGTCATGGATGTAGCCGCTGCTAGCTGGGCCGTTAGCTTCTGGGCTAATTCTGGTTTTAAATGAAGAGGTTCCGGTAACCCGAACCAGTTCGAAATGATGATTATGTGTTTAATGTTTGTTGTGAACTAACTGTAAATTTATTAAACTACTAATAAATAAAGTATTTAAATTTTTTTATCTACAACTCGTGATTATTTGGTAGAATCTATATGTAAGTTTAAATAATTTATAAAAACATTTTCTTTTTTTTTAAATCAGCATCATGCAGCTAATTTAAAGCTGTAACCATGGTTACTGATTATAGGTTGCTCCACTGATGACTGGTTACATGATGAAGACTTGGTTGAAAAGGACTGAACCTGACCAGAACCGGAACCAGAACCACAGATAAGACTTTTTACACCAACACTGACCTCTACTCAGGTAGGAGGAAGTGACATCACACCTCTGCCCCAGGAAACCCTGAACCCTAATGGATCCTTTGATATTTGTTGTGTTTCTCATATTTTTGGTTTCAACATATTCCAATAAGATCTTATTTTAATTTTTCATAAATCTTTTAAATTAACCTGTTTCCCTTCAGTAGTTCCAATCAAGCTGTATTTTTACGTAACTATTGCAGTGTGGTTTTTAATTTTCTTTGTTCTTTTTCTTGAGATCCCTCAGTATTTAATAGTGTATCATATCCACATCAGATATTTTCTTACATAATCTACCAATCTGTGTTCAAGGGACAGCAAAAAAACAAGTCATTTTTAAAAGAGTGATTTTAACTTGTATGACCTAAAATCCCCCATGTACCGGGGCAGCAGCACTTTAGAAAACAAAGTCAGTCCAAACATTTTCTACACATCAAACAATATCAGCATACAGCAGATCTGTGTAACATGAGAGAACGCATCTAAATAAACACTGAGTTTCAACACCAAGCTGGTAAATAAATAAGTAAATGCTTTTGTGGAAAAGCACACAGGAACGCCTCTGAAACACAGTCTGAACCACAGAACCGACCTTTCAAATTAAAGCCCAAACATTGCTCTTTAAAATGGTACCAGCATCATCTCTAAATATGCAAAGCTGACTGAAGCAGCAGGAAAAATTTCATGAAGCAAAAATCATAAATTCAGTTTAAACTTTACTGTGTTGTGGTCATAATCCATGTTGGAGTGAATATTTCCCTCACTGTGATTGGTTAATGATAGTGGCATCATCAGAGCCAGTTTCTGTTGGCTCTGATGGTTTGATGGCCGAGGATTTAAGAGCTTAAATGGAGATATTTATGAATTGTGAATACATCCCAAAAAATCATTGGCTGCCCTCTCCCCACACTGGAAGACCTGCACAGCGACCGCTGTCTAAAAAAAGCACAACACATCAGAAAGGACACTTCCCACCCCGGACATTCTCTGTTTAATCTGTTGCCTTCAGGCATCCGATACAGAGCAATCAGAACAAGAACCAACCGCCTTAGAGACAGTTTTTACCTGATAGCAATAACAAAACTAAATGCTATCAGAAACAACCATTAATCATCGTGATTGATGTGTGTCAGCTATCTTGTTATTTACTTCTTACACTGTGTGTAAATTCTGAGACAGTTATCGTTTGTGTACCGACTGATGACATTTTCTCAAATTTCGTTGTTCTTATGACAATGACAATAAAGATTTATCTATCTTATCTATCTATCATATCAAATCACAATTATTTGAATATCTATAATATTGTAATATCTGAATTGTAGATGTTTGCCTGGTGCTGAAGGTTGGAGTGTTAGTTCACTGTTGCGTAACAGAATAACGTCTAGCAGCCTGTAATGCATAAACAGTCCTGGTTTCAATTCCACTGTTGAAGCAATAAATGTTCAAACTGCAGAAATAACTCTTCCTTGAACACATCAGGGGTTAGAGGTCAGGAGTTTTTCTACCCAGATGAACAGTGGACTCGTGTCCTGTCTGCATTTTAAAATAAATTCACAATTATTCCAGTTTACTGATAAAAGCCTCATTAATTTATTGAATTGGAGAAGAGACTCAGACTGACCATTTGCTCTCGTTCAGTCTGCAGGTTTGTAAGCAGGAAGTAGTCTCTCCTCTCCAGCTCTTTGTTCCATCCATCCATCCATCCATCCATCCATCCATCCATCTATTTATTTATTTATTTTCTTCCACTTATCCTGGGTCGGGTTGCGGGGGTAGCAGCCTAAGAAGAGAGGCCCAGACTTCCCTCTCCCCATCCAGCTCCTCCGGGGAATCCCAAGGCGTTCCCAGGCCTGCCAAGGTCATCGTCCCTCCAGCGTGTCCTGGTCTTCCTCTCCTCCCGGTGGGACATGAACTCCTCACCAGGGAGGCGTCCATCCTAACCAGATGCCCGAGCCTCAACTGGCTCCTCTCGACGTGAAGGAGCAGCGGCTCTATTCTGAGTCCCTCCAGGATGACTGAGCTTCTCACCCAATCTCTAAGGGAGAGCCCAGCCACCCTATGGAGAAAACCCATTCTGGCCGCTTTTATCTGGCCGAAATGGTTGAGCTTTATTAGAATTCAGACTCTTTTTTTTTTTTTAGGTTTTCTGTCATATGTCTGTGTCCATTTTTATTTTGTCTGTTTTGGATCCGTTCACATTGTTGATGTTTACATGTAACTAGTCCAGTTTTACATCTGGGCACTCCCCACTTTGGCCACTAGATGGCAGTCAGTCAAAAACGCTGGTCCTTTAAAACGTCTGTAGTGTTCTTAGAAGTGTTCCATCATGTTGGTTAGAAATGAGTGATTAAGATCTCATTCCTCTCAGTTCTTGTCAGATCCCTCCTGGACTCTTATTGATCATCAAGAACTTCCTGGATGTATTCTCTAATTCCTGCTTCAACAAGAGTTTCTCCTTGATGGCTTCAGTTGGTCTCGTTTATGCTTGATGAGCATTAAGGTTGATGGTTTATAAATGGCATTCAGGCTGAATAATGAGATGCTTATCTGTTGAACTTTGACTACTTGTCTGCTCTCATTAAGGCCTACAGCCGGCAGAAGGTCACAGCCTGTTAATCAACCAGCAAGAGACAATCAGGCCGTAAATTAAAGTGGCATTAACGTCACCCCAGGTAGCTGCTCATTGTGACCAACCTGAAACTGAAAAGGATGAGCTACGTGCCGAGGCCGGACCATGATGCATCGTCCTGGAACTGGAAAGTCCCCGTATCCTCTTGGATCCAGAGCGTTCCTGCAGCCCTCCTAAAGCTGAAGCATCCCTGTCGGCCTCCAGAGGCCGGAGCATCCCTGTAGCATTCTGGAACCGGAGTGAGAACAGTTGTTAGGGAAGGTTGATGTGACCTGGACCCTGGACCAACAGTTTTCTTCAGGAATTGTTGAGAGCATATTGAGCTGTGAGGAGTTGCTGTCATGAAGCATTTATTTACATGAACGTTCAGCCCCACTGGCCAGCCCTCTGGCCAAATTAGACCAGAGGGCTAATTTGGCCCTCTGGTCTGTTTGCAGCGTTGATCAAGATGAGGTGTGAAAAGATGTGATGAGTCGTCTGATGAGCTGCTACTGGTGACATTTAAAGCTCACCTGCAGAGCTGAGGTTGATGTGAATGAGTTTCACTCTGTTCAGAACAAATCAGCCAGTAGAGACTTCTTACTGGTTTGTGAGGGCCTGCAGACCCGTGGGAGGAGAGCTGGTTCCGAGTCAGCTCTCCCTCGTCTGATCCAGATGTTGGCATATCAGAGGTGGCCGGATTTATCTTCAATCCCAACCTGTTGATGTGGAAAATCCTGCGTGAAGTCCTGAGAATGGTGCTGGGTGGGATCGAAGCCGGACTTCATTCATCCAGCTTGAGATGGAAAATAAACCTTTCAGCATTGATGTTCATGATGATGTTTCAGCTCGCTGCACAGAAGCTGAATCAAGGCCAGTTTTATCACCAGATGATGATAAATCTGAAGAAGACAGAGATGTTCGAGGATCAGAAAATCCAGATCTCTGATCTCTTTCCAGATGTTTATCTGTCTGCCAGAGTCTGGAGAAGATATTGACTGTGCAGAAATATCTCATCCTCACCAAGCACATGGAAACAGTGGAAAGAACAACTTGGCTTTAAATAGAGACTGTCAGTAGTACCAGAACCAGAACCAGACTGCTGTGACTGACGGTGAGTTAGAGAGAACAGAAATCGAACCCTGATTGTCCCATAAGTAGTTTCTATGGGAGAAGAGAGAAATTAATCTGGTGAGGTCAGAAGTCAACGTGGAGGAAAACAGATGAAAGCAGCTCAGGGCGTTAGACATAACGCCCTGAGCTGTCATCTGGTTCTGTCATCTGGTTCTGGATCTGGTCTCTGGTTCTGTCCCGGACCCGTTCCAGTCCCCTCCCTGGGAAGGTTTTCTGTCCTTGGTTGCTTAAATTAATGCGGGATCAACAGATCTGTGCATTCTTTTGTGCTAATGCTAATTAGTGTCGCTACCTCCCACCTGCAGGAGGCAGAATTTCTTACGTTTTGTCAGGCGGGATATTTTTAGCCTTTGACGAAAAACCTGAAGGCCATATGTCATTTTGACAGATTTCAGTCCACATGGTGCTGACATTTTTAATTTTGTGCACAGAGAACGAATGACTGAAGCAAAAAGAAAATTCCCGTGTGTGTATCATCCCTGGTTTAGATTTAAAGCATCCTGGAGCTAACGGAGTGCTGCAGAGTTATGAACTGGAGCGCGTTGATGCGGAAGCAGCGCATCAACGCGCAAATGCTGGATTTTCTCCAGCCGGCCCTCGTTGAACGTCTAGTCAACTGGAGAAATGTTCCCTGATGTCAAAACTTTGGATTTTTATTAAAAAAAACAACAAACAACTAAATCCTGGAGGGATTGCGAATTGTGGCAGGAGTGTCCCGTCAGGTAGAGGCTTGGATTCAGCGGGCCCCATCAGAACCATCAGCCAGCCGAGGGATTCCCAGGTATTCCTGAGTGGATCGGTGCTGCTCCAGTCTGGACTCTGCTTGTTAGGACAGCAGCATCATTAGCATCTGTGGCACTGGGGGTAAAGGTGATGAAGCAACAGTCAGACTTCCTGTGTCTGCAGCCGGCATGAGTCAGGTCTCTTCCTGGAAGAGGTTCTGGTGAGTGTGTGGGAGGCGCTGAGGTCACGGCCCAACGGTTCTGCTGACGGAGCATTAAATTAGTGGCTGGAAGCTTCACACATCTGAGTTCATAAAGATGCATCAGGAGTGAGTTTAACACTTCACTGGGTCCAGGTCCTGGAGTTCTGGGTCCAATTCCTCCACCTCAGACCAGACCTGGTGTTCCAACAGGAACCTGGGTCAGAACCAGGCTCTCAGAGATCCAAACGCTTCCAGCTGACGTTGGACCGCCCGCTCTGAAGACCTGAAACGGGTCGTGCCCGGCACACTTTATGCACTCCAGAACCAGTCTGGATCTGTTTGGGATGGTCGTCCTGCAGGAAAACAGAACCTTGTTCTAGTCAAACAAATGATGCTGTCACCACCGTGCCTCACAACCTGCACTCCTCCAAAGACCCACCAACATGTGTCATGTGACCACCAGACGTCTCTGGAGGACATTCGTTCCGTCCCAGTGGACGGCTGCTGCAGCTCCATGCTGCTTCCTGAGACAAAGCATGGAAGATGGAAACAGCACATTTAGGAACAACTTACTCTATTGCAAAAAAAGTTTTTACGCTCGCTCTACAACATAAAAAAGCAAATTAACAAGTAATTCAGTTCCTTTTTTTAGATGAAAATTTGAAAACTGTATTGCCTAAAATGCATAACGTAGTATTGCTTTAGTGAACACGTAATCATTTGTAGAAAAAGATGCATCTGCAGCTAAAACATCCTTCTAACATCAACATGTGAAAAGATAAACCTTTCAAAGTTAAACATCAGGTTTTAGTGTGTATACTCTAGAGATCATACCATTAATAAATTAGTTGATTTCAGT
Source organism: Brachyrhaphis roseni (assembly GCA_903066815.1). NCBI lineage: Eukaryota > Metazoa > Chordata > Actinopteri > Cyprinodontiformes > Poeciliidae > Brachyrhaphis > Brachyrhaphis roseni. Next base: position 6,477 of record CAEFZY010066529.1, read on the forward strand.
AATTGATCAATTGTTTCAGCTCTACTTCCTGAACATCCTGATCAGATCAGGAAAGTTGCGTTTTCCTTGATGTAACCTGATCTTGAAGCTGAGATAAAATCTTTATCGTCATTTTCCTCAACAACCTGCAGATGATTTTTACTGAAGAGTATTAAAAGCGATTCAGTTTTCTGGTGTTTATCCTCCTAAATACAATCTGAAGCTTCAAACTGAAAGTGCGGAGCAGCAGAAAGTCCAGCCGGCAGAAATCCACACTGACCCTTTGTTCTGTAGCGTTTATTTAAACCTGCAGCAGGTGTTAATCAGAGCGATATCAGGGTGTTTAAATGAAGCCCGGGATCTGGCGGACCAGAGGAAACACAGCAGAGATGTTCTGGGTGTGGACCGTGTCTTTAACGGATCAGACTGATGAACACTTGGACAGAGCCGCTGTGTTTATTGGTTCTGCAGAACCACCCTGCAGTCCTTGAAGCAGTTCCAGGTGCTTGGAGGCTGGAAGCTGAAACTGAGCTGAGCTTGGAGAAGGAGAAAGCAGAGGAGCTTTAGAAAGTGATGACCCAGCTGAGAGTCGGATAACCGTTCAGGTGGGAAGGATTTCTGGAGGCTCCTTTACATTTGTTTGACTTAAGTCCTGGAGGGGAAGACGGAGCCGTGGACTACAGCTGGGAAAGTCAGACCTGCCATCATTACTGTGACATGAGGGGGATTACCTGATCTGAATCATCACTTACTGACTGGACATCCAGGCTGAACTAAAACCACAAACCTTCACTTTATCATCTCCCACTTACTCTGTACTAACAGCTGGATTGTTGGAGGGAATGTGACTGTTGATGAGAGAAAGTAGGCAGTAAAAAAATCCAACAACAAAGATGGTCATTTCATCTGACCGATTCTGTTTTTAACATTTGATCACCAGAATGTTTTTCACTTCAGAGGTAGGACAAGCCGGAAGAAGCCGTGTATTGCGCTAAAGAGATTTGATTCACAGCAGACTGCGTGCTTTGATTGGCCAGTGATTACCTCACTGCTTGAGCAAAGGTTGGACCTTCCACACTCCAAACATCTGAACCAGCGCCGACACGGCGTCTGCCGTCACAGAGATGCTTAATGTGGAGCAGAATGACCGTAATGTAGCACCCTGCCAGCATTTTTTTCCTTTTCAATAAAGTTCATGGCCATTGGTTTACATCCTTTGCCTAAACCCAGAAAGCTGCATTTGTTTTAAAAAAAAAATCTCACAACATTGATATATTTGTATGTTTGAATTGTTTTCCATTGGGAAAGCAATGAAGATCTAAAAGACAAATTTAAAAATCTGGGTTTAGTTGAGTCCATCAGAACCTGGAGGTTCTAGTTCTCTGTTGCTGAGTTTTGCTGGCTAACATCATCACGGTCCGAGTCAAACTGGACCAAACCGAAACAGAATTTAACCTGCTAGACTGAGACCGGATGATCTTCTGCAGAACTAAACCTGGTTGTTATTTTGGACCAAAACCAAACAGACTGTATGCTGTAGACCAGATTCAGTATGAACTCAGACCAGGTGTGTTTATTACCAACTGGACCAGGTGTGTTTAACTCCACCAGGTGTGGCTGAACATTAGAAATCCAAATGAACCGAAATAAACCAGGAAGCTTCCTGGAGATTGAAACTACAGCTGTAAAACCAGAACCAGTAAGTATTCATATAAATCTATAATAGTGATGAAAGGCTTGGTGAGAACAAGATGGAGGACAATATAAAAGCTTTTTAGCTGAATCCAGGATTGAAATGTCGCTGTGTGAAGAACTGTTCTTGGCTCTGGATGAAGGAGACAGAAACCTGTGCGATTCATCCACATCCCGACTATGAGACACCAGCGGCAGGTTTAATGGCAGAACCTCTGATTTTTCGGAGTTGTTTTCAGCCGGAGGAACAAACCTTCATTCAGAGGAAGTTTCACTTCAAGGTGAAGTTAAAACGATCTTTTATGCTCGGCAGTCATTCATGTTTACGGTCCCTGGCATCCTGACTGTTATTATAAAGCACTGATTATCCTCTAAGCTGTTGGCTCTTACAGGCTGTATAAAATAAATTGGTTTATTGTCGTTAAGTTGAAGCTGTAAAGCCAGGAAGTAGAAAGGAGCCCCAACCTAAGGCCAGATTGTTAACAAAGTGTTTCCATCCGTTCTCAAAGTGGAGCTTTGGATGTGAGCACAACCTGCATTCTTCCTCCTAGCTGTAAACTCTCCCTGTTTGGCTGCTGTCCATTTTTCAGCATTTAGATGATTAATAACCAGCAGCACAAAAGGCTGAGCTCCTCCAGGTCCAGCAGCGATCTGTCTTTTCTTCAGACAGAAGCTCTTTATGGAGAGCAAACATCAGCAGATACCGTTCCCCAATAAAGGAGATGTTTGCTTTGGCTTTCTCCTCTGACACGGTTTACACAACACGAGCAGGGATCGCCCCTCAGTCCGAGCCGGATACGCACAAACGCTCCTCCGTGGAAGGAAAGGAGGCTTCAAAGAGCCACTTACAGCCGGAGCATCAGAACCCGACCACCCGCAGCCGCGCCGGACCCAGAACTGCTGAGCAAACAGCAGAGAGTGACTTCATTCTGCCGCTCAGACACAAACCCAGACCTGCTTGTTACACAGAGAGGAGCTGGAGTCCTGACTTGTCCCCGTTCACACTAGGCTCTCTGTGTTTCTGTAATGGTTCCCAGAACTTTGGACCAGTAGAACCAGTTGGAGAGGAAGAGGAACGCCACGGCTTCCAGGTCCCGTTCAGTTGGACCCATCAGTGATCTGCTGCTGGAACCGGGCCACCGGGATTAAGCAGTTTTTCCAGTTTAATCCCAGTTAAAGCCCAGTAGGCTGCAGCCAGGAGGTGGTTCTGCTCACGGCTCTAATTTTTTTCATGATCAAAAGTTACTATGGACAAAAAGTCAAGAACCAGCCGCAGTCTGAGCCTGGCTGCAAGGAAAACTCCCACAATCCCCTTCATTCGTTTACATCCAGAGAAATAAACGAGTGAATAATTATTAAAATATTTTAACAAGTAATTAAAATATTCAGAGTATGGACGAATGGATGCACATCAGAGCTCATTTGCAGCCATTAAGTTTTTTAGATTAAATAAATCTGAACAAAACTGAATCAAACCAGAACAGCTGAAGGATCAGCAGTTAAGCCCAAACTGGTCCCACTGGTCGCCTCCCTCATGTGCTCTTCATCAGCTCCTCATCCTGGCATTCCTCTGGTTCCGGTCCGATCCCCGTCTCGCACTAAGAAACCCTTCAGAACCCTGACTGGACCCACCAGCTGCATCAGAGTCGGTCCTGCTCTCCATGTCAGGCTGCAGCGGCGAGGCCACCATGGAGTCGCCAGCTCGATGACATCATGGGCTGGATGTTTGAAGCCCCGCCCTGAAGCTGCAGCGCTCGGCTCTGAATCACTGCAGCCATTATGAAAGCTGAAGCGCTGCATTCATTCCTCGCTGGCCTCCAGAACCTGACGCTGTTTTTCCGCCTGCTCCGCTCTGCAGAGCTCCCACATCATCAGCTCCAGCCAATCAGAGCGCTGCTCTCATTCAGACGGCGTCGTTTAGCTCACAGGTGGACTGGAAGTGTTTAGAGGATCCAGGATGATGACATCACTTTCTGATCATCACTTCCATCAGACCTGAAACTGGGCTGGAGGTTCAGCTTCCAGCAGGACAACCACCATGAATATTAGAATGGCCTAGTCAAAGTCCAGACCAGAATCCCACTGGAATCTGTGGCTGGATGTTCTTCATCCAGCTGGAAATGTTTCACCTGTTCAGATCTGCAGCCGGAGGCTACATGGAGATGCACACCACACTTTTCAGACTGTAAATGGTAAATATAAAAAGTCAGTGATGAACAGAGGAGCAACAGGAACATGATCTGATTAAAAATGTTAATTCTGCAGATTTTTCATTCAGCCACCACATTTTTATACATTACCAGTACATTAAAAAATGAAAATAATAATTTGATTGCTTTTCCAGAAGAATTAATAAGAAAATCTAAATTTTTCTGCCAGTAACGGCATTCCTTTACACAGTGTGCCAAATTATTATGCAAATTGGATTAAAGTGTCATGAAGGTAAAATTTTTTTGTTGTGCTATTAAATTTCTAGATGGTATTGTGTGTCAGGGCTCTTTGAATCACTGTAATTAATTTCAGAGAGCTGAAATTAATTA
>CAEFZY010066533.1:0-38789 GCA_903066815.1 Brachyrhaphis roseni
TTCCATCCTCTTATATCAGCAATGAAAAATTATAAATACACACAACGTGTTGGAAAACTGTGTTTGGTGACTGACTTGTATTTCTGTCAAGCTTAAGTGACAACAGTTGGAAAAAGAGCGATTCTCTTGGCGTTTAAAATAACACAAAACAGCGTCAGAAGACCTCGTTTATTTATTTATTTTACAATTTTGTAAACAACAGCTGCCGATTAAACTGAATGTTACAACCTGGACATGATTATATGAGTTGTTTTTACCGAGAAATCGATCAGAAGCGCCGTGAAAATAGTCAGATCCGCCTCTCTGGCAGCAATGCGCGCTCCCGACACAGAGGGAACAGATTTTCACAGCGGAACCGAATTTCGCACAAGACCTCTTCGTTTATGTCTGTGTCTTATTTTTGCCGCGTTCCCGTGTTTTCTGGATAAACTCAACAGATCAGCCATGATGGAGTCAGTCGGTGGTTTGATCTGATGAAATGTTTGAGTCTGGCATTGGACCTATCCAGAACCTGAAGTCACCGGGTTCTGGTTCTGGTTCTGGTTCTGACAGATGAGAACGGACTCTGACTGATTGTTGTTTTCCTCAGCGGCTGTCGGAAGCTCCGCCCCCACAGGCAAGAAACGACGGCGAGGCAAGAAACACCGGAGGGTCCGAGCTGAGGACAGCCGGTAGGAACCCAGAGCGCACAAACATAAACACTGAGGGGCGTCACAGCAGGAAGTGACGTAGATGCAGAGGGAGGGGCTTATCATGGGGAGGAGTCTGCAGAAGGTGGATCCACAGTAGAAGCCCGCCGTGCTCTGGTTTTGAATGATTTTCAAAACCAGAGCACGGGGTCTTTTCTTTCAGTCTGACAGAACCGGGTCGGCTCACCGGAACCACACACTGACAGATGCAGGTCCGCTGACCCATTGTCCCGCAGACTCATTGAGCCACAAATAGAAGCAGAACCTGGTCCTGAGCCGGCTTGCAGCAGCTCCATGTGACATGTCCAAGCGTGGCCTCAGCAGCACCGAAATAGCCTGAGCGCGCTCACTGGGACCGACACCTGAGCTGCAGACGCCGTGACATCATCTCCATCTGTTTTTAGTTTACACTGGTCAGTCAGAGTTCATGGACACCGTCAGGACCGGGTACTGCGTCCCTCCACATCATCCCAGACATTCCCATGACGGACCGGACTGAGCGCGCTCAGTGTGGCGGTTAGCAGCTTCCAGTACAATGATCTCCTGCAGTTACCCGAGAGAACATCGCTAATGTTCTTTCGGTTACATGTTGCCAATAAATAAAGGGTTTTAAGGTAGAGCAAACACCAGATTACGATCCTGCCTAAAGCAGATCTTGCAAAGGAGTTGCATGTGATTCCAATTCATTGATACTATAGAGGAGAGAGAGGTGTGGTTGAAACCTCCAGATATCATGTCATCAGACAGCCGGGCAGGGAGATGTAGGAGTCTGGGATATGATCCCGGTGCTACAGCTGGGGATCCGATCCGATCATTCTATACGGACTCGTATAGAAACCTTCTACATAAATCCAGACACAGAGATGACTAATTGGATTAAAACTGAAAGCCATTTTTATTGTTTCATTGTGAATAAACTGGATCAAAATGGGATTTTTCATTCCAAATGTTGCATTCTGAAATTATTTTCCACCCTTAATTTCCTTTTCAGGCCTGAAGAGGGCAGTGATTTTCTGAGGACTGATGGTACTCCCCTCCAAATACCATTACAGAATGACGCCCATAAAGACCAGCCCCCCACAGAAGGTCCTACAAACGGCACCAACGGGGAAGGTCCAGAGGCTCCAGAGCCTGGCACACTTTCCCCCGAGAGATCCATCCAGACTCCCTGCCTTCAAGGAACCCAGCAGTCCCTGACGTCCCGGATTCCAAACCAGACAACCCAGTCACCTGTTCCCCAGAGCCCCCACCACATAAACCAGTCACCCCATTCCCAGAGCCCCCATCAGAGAGTCCAGTCACCACGTCCTGAAAGTCCCCACCAGAACACCCAGTCACCTTTTCCCCAGAGTCCCCATCATTCACCTGGACCCCAGAACCCCAACCAGAACACCCAGTCAAAGCGTTCCCAGTGTCCTCACCATTTACCGCGTTCCAAGAGCCCCCACCAGGCCACCCAGTCACCTGGTCCCCAAAGTCCCCAGCATTCAGCACAGTCACCAAGTTCCCACAGTCCAAACCAGATTAGTCAACCACTTCCTCCTCAGAGCCCCCACCAGATAATCCAGGCACTGCATCCCCGGAGCATAAACCAGAAGGCGATATTCACTCCAGAACCTGTAGAAACTATAGTGCCCCCTGAAGTTACTCTCAACAACTCCCAGTGTCCTGGCCAATCATCTTCTGTTGCATTAGAAAGCTTTGGTCAAAGTCTCAGGAAGTCACCAGATGTTAATAACATTACCCAGAATGCCTCAGCATACGGTTTTACTGAGTTCTTCCAACCACCTCCAACCTCACCTCAAGGCGTTACCTCTGAGACTTCTGCAGTATTTTCACAAAACCCTGTGAAAGCTCCTCCCACTAGTATGTTAAGCCCCACCCACTCCGACCCCTTCCTCCTGACCTCGATGACCTTTACTTCCAGTGCCTCCTCCCACCCTCTGTGCTCCTCCTCCTCTCTTCTCTGCTCTCTGGATTCTCCGTTCAGCTTCCCTCCCATGACATCATCTGCCCCATCTCATCTGGCTATGCCCCCTCCACATCAGAGTCCGCCTCCTGTAGCGTTAACCCCGCCCCCAGCCCAGTTGCTTGGCTCTGATGATGAAGAGCAGGAAGACCCTTCAGATTATTGTAAAGGTGAGTTGATTAAACCCTCGGTTTACTACTGACACCTGACCATCTTCTCACCTCCACACAAAATGGCTACACAAAGTCAACTTCAATATGCTGCAAACATTTTTGCTTCTCAAGTTGAAGAGAAGCGAAGACAGTGGAGCCATGTCCCTCTCTAAAGGGTTAGTTTGAATCTGTGAGAAGTTGTCAGTTATACTTCCCTGACTTGTAGTAGAAAGATGTCACATGACTGACAGCTTGTTGGAATCTGTAAGCTAGCAGCCAGTCAGACATACACTGTCCATTTTAACCGACTTCAGCCATTCAAACACCGCAAACAGAACATGTTCTTGTCCATTTAACTCTTCTTTACCCTGTGGGGGGAGGACTTCCTGGCAGGTTCCACCTTGGACAGGTCGCCAATAGAGCACAAAGACCAAATTACAATCCTGCCTAGAGCAGGTCTTGCAGAGAGCCTGTATGTTTTCCCAAAACATTGATAGTACAGAGGAGAGAGAGGCATGGTTGACATCGCTGGGTATGGAAACTCTACTAACATACCTTAAGATAAGCCAAGCCAGTCCCGTAGACTGACACATCTTATAGACCAGGAGTGGGCAACTCCAGTGCTTGAGGACCACACCAGAGCCAAATGACCAGGTCATTAGCAGGACTCTGGAAAAGTTGACTGCATACTAAGAAGGTGATTCAGCAAGCTACAGCATGCTAAATGTTATCATTTAGTTTGGTTAAAGTTTTTGATTGAAGTGTGTTAGACCAGGGACACATGTAAAAGTTGCAGGACACTGGCCCTTGAGGACTGGAGTTGCCCACCCCTGGTCTCGATCATTAGACACTCTGATTGGACTGCACCCAAGGTAAATGCAGTTTACTGAGCATAATTTCAAAATGAACTTTATGAACTTCATGTGTCCATAAAGTTCCACAGGTGACAGTCTACGTCAGGGCAGAAACCAAGAAGTGAAGTCAAAGTAAATGTCTGTAGAATGGATTGGTTCAAGGAACAAATTCCAGTAAAGGATGATGGATGCAGGACAAAAAGCATTTTGGCAACAATGAATGCTATGAAAAGCACCATGGTCTCCATAATTTGGGAGTAGAAGAAGTTTGGAACCACCAGGATCATCCATGTATCTGTCCATCTAACCAAACCATTTAGAGGAATGGGGTGAGAAGTGACTGAGAGCATTCAGTAGGTTAGTCATTGCTAACACACTTTGTCAGTCAGTGTTGATGGATAGATTGACCAGCATTTCAAACTGAAGCCTTCTCATGTTGTCACTATCAGGTATTTGTGGTTTGCCCTGTACCTGAAGACAAGTCTCACTTTGTGGTCTCTGACTCTCCAGGTGGGTACTACCCAGTAAAGATCGGAGACCTGTTCAACGGCCGCTACCATGTGGTCAGGAAACTGGGCTGGGGACACTTTTCCACAGTGTGGCTCTGCTGGGACCTGCAGTCAGTTGCGACTTGTGTTTGAAAAGCATTTTTCCACAGATGGACTCCTTCCAGACTCTCAATGTATGTTTTCTTCAGGAAGAAGCGCTTTGTGGCCATGAAGGTGGTGAAGAGCGCTCCTCATTACACCGAGACGGCTCTGGATGAAATCAAACTGCTGCGATGTGTGAGTATCTGATGTCCTGGTCTCTACCACCAGTGGTTACTGGTGTGCTCAGGTAACCTGTCTGTCTCTAGGTGAGGGACAGCGACCCCTCTGACTCGTACAGAGAAACCATCGTCCAGCTCATTGATGACTTCAAGATCTCTGGAATCAATGGAGTTCGTATCCTTGACCATGAGCTGTCCTTCTGTCCCCAGACTGCGTCCACCCGTTGTCCACCTGTCTCAGTAGTTTCCTCAGCCTCTCTCAGATGTCTGTATGGTTCTGGAGGTTCTGGGTCATCAGTTATTAAAATGGATCATTAAATCAAACTATATGGGACTTCCTCTGGTTTGTGTCAAGACCATCATCCGACAGGTACCACCGCCACAAAAGTTTAGCAAAGTGTTTTTGGGTTTAACATTATTGAGCTTTTGCATGGGACGTTGCAAAGGGTCAATACTTCATGGTTCTGCCTTAACTAGGACAAAGACAACATGGTCATCGGTTATATTTTTAGAACCATATGCTTTCTAAAGATACTTCCGTGGTTTGCTCTGTTGGTGACATCCACCCTAAAGGTTCCCACATTCTTGGGTGTACTATTCAAACTCTGCGCACTCCGTCTGCAAACAGCTCAGATTTCATTGTCTAGGCCAGGGGTGGGCAATCCTGGTCCTGGAGGGCCGGTGTCCTGCAACTCTCCCTGGTCCAACACACTTGAATCCAACAGCTGAATCACCTCCCAAGTGCAGTCAAGTTCTCCAGAGTCCTGCTAATGACCTCATTATTTGACTCAGGTGTGTTGAAGTAAAGATACATCTAAAAGTTGCAGGAGACCCTCGAGGCCTGGAGTTGCCCACCCCTGGTCTAGAGTATCTATCGCTTACATTTCTCATGAATAATCCTCGATTTCCCACATTCCAAATGGATACTGGAACGTTTGTTGAGCGCTAAGCAGCTTTGTGTTCGCCTCAAGTATGCAGGACCTCCGCTTAGTGAAGCAGGCCCTTGTATGTGGAGGCCTTAACTTCGACATGGTGATTAGGACACCTTGACTACATCGTACTTCGGTTTATTGACCTGTAGCCACTCGATGGTTCTGACCCAAACTCGGTTGTGTGTCTGCAGGTGCTGCAGGGACTCGACTACCTTCACACCAAGTGTAAGATTATTCACACAGACATCAAGCCGGAGAACATCCTCCTGGTTGTTGACGACGTCTACGTCAGAAGATTGGCGGCTGAGGCCACCATCTGGCAGAGAGCCGGAGCCCCACCCCCTTCAGGGTCATCAGGTGAGGGCCACCAGCTGATTGGTCAGGAGGTGCTGGAGGTGTATTTTAGAGTTCAGAACGTCTCCCAGCCTGTCTGTCAGCAGGATTCCTGGGACCAGTAACTCGGACCTGTGGGTTGTGGTTGATCTGACTTCCTGTGGTTTCCTGTCTTTCCTTCGCCTGCTTCTTCTAACTGAACCGTTTCCTCTTTCTGTTTCTGTCTTTCCTCCCTGATGGTTTCCTTCCATCTGTGTGTCTCTAGTTAGCACGGCTCCCAGGGATGAAGAGGTGAGTGCCCAGGTGTGACCTCTGCTGTGTTCTGATTGGTTATCTCACTTTAATAAATCAATACATTTCAGTGGACATAAACGTATCATGATTTCAATTCCAGTTGGGGTTTTGATGGATGTTAGAAAAACACTTTTTTTTAAAGTGGGTGTGGCGACAGTGACATCAGGCAGCTGTTATAGCAGCACCTAGTGGCTGTCAGAGAAATTACATATTTAGAAACTTCACCTTAAGTCACAGGTGTCACATGACTTGCTTAGCCCCGCCCCCATAACCACACCCACTTCAACACAGTTTGAGGTAAACTAGATCTTGCTCCTGCCTTGCCTCACCTGTGTGTGTGTGTGTGTGTATGTGTGTGTGTAGATGGGGAAGTTGTCAAAAAACAAGAAGAAAAAGTTGAAAAGGAAGGCAAAGCGTCAACAGAAGCTCCTAGAGGAAAGGCTCGTGGATATACAGGTACACCTGTTGTACCTGGTTCATACTGGAGGAACAGTACTTCATGGATACTACAGTAATGTAGCAGCAGCCAGTCAGATCAACATGAGTGTTTCTCTGTGTTTCCAGAGGATGGATGAGGAGGAAGGACTACAGCAGCCTGACGATGCCGACCCGACCTGTGAGTAAAAACGGCCTGTTGGACGTTAATGGTTTATTTTAGTTTGTTGTGCTGAGGAGCTTTAAACCCCAGGCTGCGTCCCGACGCCCCCGGGCTGCAGGATCAGGCATGTCGTTTGTTGGATGGGCGGTAATGAAATGTCAATTTTCCACCTGCAGATTAATATAATTCATTCATTCATTCATTCTAACAAGTTGTTTAAAGGTGTTTAAACCAGGAGTTGTCCAGGTCAGCTGATGGTTCCAGATTTAAAGAAAACATTTTGGTCACATGATGCATTCAGTTGAAGTCAGTCATCAATTTAGCAGCAATCCCTCCTACTGAGAAAACAGTGAGGGAAGAAATCCCCTCTAGTCAGACTGAGTTAGTCTTGTTTTACACGGTTTGTCTGGGTGTTTTTAAAGGTCGCTAGCTTATCATTAGCGCTAGGTGTTTGTTCATACTTTGATCCAGAGTATGAAGACCGGACCGTCTGTGGATGTTTAGACCCTAGCAGATTTTGTGAGTTGCATTTCCTGAATTGCCAGTGAATTTTTGCATTGTCTTGGTGACTCTCCTCCTTCCTGCTGCGATGCGTGGAAACATGAATGTTCTCTCGTTCAGCAGAAATGTCCATTAAACTAAAACACAGCAGAAATGTTTCTTCATTCTCAGGTTCTGTGATCGTCAACGGCAACACTTTCTGCTCCACAGCCAATCACAAGCCAAGCCCAGAATCCAGCAGCTCCTGGTTGGACGACAGGTTCAGTGACCCCGCCCCCGGACGCTTCTCCAGCCCCGCCTCCGGCCTATCAGGGCTCTCCAGCTCAGTGATGTCAGCGACCTCCGAGTCGGCGCTCTCCACGCAGTCGGGATGCTCCAGCGGACGAGACGGTGAGACGTTCTGTTGTTACGATGGAGAATTAGAGCCAGATTAAGATTTTTTCTGTTTTTATTGTGAGAATAAAGTCCTGATGTTAGCAGAAGAAAGTCAGAGAATTATAAAAACAAATTGCTTCAATGATTCGATTCATCAATTGATGTCTGAAGTATTTCGGTTTGTAAAACCAAAACCAAAGTAAAACTAATTGTTTTACCTTAATTTCCGGACTATAAGCCGCGGCTTTTGTCTCACGCTTTCAGCCCTGCGGCTTATACAATGATGCTGCTTATTTATGCATTTTTTCTAACGGCCTCCAGGGGCACTCGAGCAGAAAAGGTAAGAGTGAGACAGGTGGAATATATGTGTAGAGGAAGACACAAGTTTAATGTAATGTAACACGTCTCAGTGCGTATGAGGAAGATGAAGAAGCTCTCAGTGACTTTTACTGGTATGTTTTTTTAACCAGCCCTGTTAGTGCTGTGTTGCTACCGTATTGCTGCTGTGTTACTGCCACGTCACAGGCACTGTTTGGAAAGAAAAGCTAAGGTATATTATTAAAACTTTAAAAACTCTTTCTGTGTACCGTCTGTATGTAGGCACATGCGGCTTATAGACAGGTGCAGCTTATGTATGTACAAAATGTCTCTTCCCTCCCACCCCCTCTCAAAAAATGTACTGGATGCGGCTCATAATCAGGTGCGCTCTATAGTCCGGAAATTACAGTAATCCTTTTTTATGGAGGATTTTCTTTCTTTCTTCTGTAATATTTAGACTTTAGATTTATTGTATAACTTTATTCTTATTACACTATGACTCATAAAATTATTTAGGTTATTGAAATGTGAAAAAATATCCCAGGATTTTCTTGTAACAGAGATTTTTAATCTCAAAATGATTTTCTGGTAAAATAAACGATAATAAATAAAAGTTAAGTTTTCTGTTGTCTCTCTGTTCTTTTGGAGTCTGAAGCAGAACTTCGATCATACTGATCGTATTGATTGTATTGATCGTATCAATCAGTTTGATCGTATTGATCACATCGATCATATTGATCGTATCGATGATTTTGATTGTATTAATCTTACTGGACGTTGGAAAGTGAACATGTTGTTTGGTTTTCTAGCTGTTTGGTTGGTCGGTATCAGACAGTGTAATGACGCTGACTCACCAGCAGGAGGTCAGTGATCTGATTGGCTGAGTTTGCGACCAATCCCAGTGAAGTTGTTCTCTTGTTGGCAGGATTCAGTTCGTCGGACTTTGTCCTGAACCCTCTGGACCCGCAGAACGCCGACCAGCTCCGAGTGAAGATCGCCGACCTGGGGAACGCCTGCTGGGTGGTGAGACATCTTCATCCTCTCCTCCTCCTCCTGTGCAGCTCCGACCAATCAGACGGCTCCCTCTCTCCCTCACTGTGTTCGAGCAGCACAAACACTTCACCGAGGACATCCAGACCAGGCAGTACCGGGCCCTGGAGGTTCTGATCGGAGCAGAGTACGGGCCGCCAGCGGACATCTGGAGCACCGCCTGCATGGTGCGCGCACGCACACACACACACACACACACACACACACACACACACACACACACACACAGTTGATAACTTTCTGTTGGATTTCTGAAAACTCCTCAGAATATTGGAGGTTTGACACAAACGGCTCCCCCTGCTGGTAAACTACAGGAATGATCAGTTTCAAACATTTCAAAGGTTCTGATGTTAAGTTTTAGTGGCATATCCTGGCATAACCTTCCCAAAAAGGCACAAATCATAAAACCGACTCCAGAACCGGGTGCAGAACCGGGTCCAGAACCGGGTCTGACCTGTTTTCCTCCTCCAGGCGTTCGAGCTCGCCACCGGGGATTACCTGTTTGAACCGCATTCAGGAGAAGATTACACCAGAGACGAAGGTAAAGCAGCAGTACCGAGGCGGGTTCTGGTCGGGTTCTGGTTCTGTACTTCCTCAGTGTGTTTAGTTGTGTAACCTCTCTGCAGATCACATCGCCCACATCATGGAGCTGCTGGGTCCGCTGCCGCTGCCCTTCGCGTTGTCTGGCAGGTATTCCAGGGAATACTTCACCAGGAGAGGTGAGACCCGCCCACAGGTCTCAGCGGGCTCTCTGATTGGCTGTCTGAGTGGCTGTTTCTCTTGACGTACCTGTCCAGGTGAGCTGCGGCACATCTCCAACCTGAAGCCATGGGGTCTGTTCGAGGTTCTGCTGGAGAAGTACGAGTGGCCGCTGGACCAAGCGGCGCAGTTCAGCGACTTCCTGCTCACCATGCTGGAGATGGAGCCGGAGCGCCGCGCCACGGCGGCGCAGTGCCTGCAGCACGCCTGGCTGCACACATAACACACACCTGCACACACACCTGTCTCACTGTGACTCGCTGACCCGTGTGGTTGGAGACGCCTCTGCTGATTGGCCGACTGGTCAGTGGGCGAGGCCGATGAACGGTTTAGCCCCGCCTCCCCTCTGAAGCTGACCGCCAGTCACACCTGAGGAAGCCTCACTTGTCTGAACTGAGCTGAGGTCTGGCTGGTCGATGCTCAGAGACGACCTTTGACCTGGCCAGGTGAAACCATCCAGATGTTTAGTCCCAGATTAACAGCTGCTGATCACCTGGACAGGTGAACGGTCAGAGCTGACTCCAGAAATCACTTCAGTGCTGCTGTACCTCACTTCCTGCTAGACTTCCTGTCCACTTCCTATTTTTCCACCTGACTTCCTGTCTTCCTTTCATACTCACTTCCTGTTCCTCACTGTTTTCCTGTCTGATTTCTGATCAGTTTTTTGAGTCGATCTAATTAATGAAGCCAGCAGATCGTCTGTTGCTTCTTTGATCGATCAACGACCGATCGATTGATGATCCATCTGGCGATCACCTGATCGGCCGTCAGTCGATCTACCTGTGTGAGTTTCCGGTGCTGAACTTCCACAGATCAGCTGAAATCTGTTTTTCTCTCATTTTCCTGAATTTTAATTGTTTTTATTGATCTGTCACTTTCTGCTTATTGATTATTGATCAGTAGATAACGAGCTTCCACCTGTTCACTTGTTCTGATGACGTTAGTGCCTTAAAACAGCCCCGCCCCCTGCAGTGACATCACTGATGATGTTGGGGGATTTTCTACCTGTTTTTGTGTGAATCTCACCTGGTCAGGTGTTCTCTGGTTTCAGAATAAAAGCCGACTCAGTTCTGGGTTTACTGGGTTTACTGGGGCTGAATGGGAACCGTTTGGACCTGGTGGTGTAGAGCCGCTCGGCTCTCTGGGTTCTGGAGTGAAACCTGCAGCGGATCGGTTCATTTGGTTGTAATTTAACATGTTTATGTGCTTTAATTAAACCTTTTCTTATCAGCATTGCTGGTTGTGAAATTATGTTTGATGATAACAATAATAATAATAATCAGTGAAACGTTAAAGTTTTTCTCTGCTGTCGGTTTTAGAGCAGCATCAAATCCTCTGTCATGTTTTTCCCTGCAGTTTTGCTCTGATTCATTCATGTTTGACAAATCCTCTAGTCTCCATGGCAACAATCCACCTGTGCAAAATGCCTGGGTGGACCTAGCCCCCCCTTCGAGGCGCAGCTCCTTCAGACTAGCCAGTAGCAATTAGCAAACATCAGCTGAGCTCATTAAAGGAGCTGCTGCTCAGAGCAACGCTGGTAAAAACATTTAAGGGTTACTAGAGGAGCCATGTTGGAATTACTTCCTGGAGGCGGAGCTTCAGAAAAAGCAGGAGCTTATTAAAGAGACAGAGACCCAATTTTAAGGCGTTAAAACAGGAAGCAAATTTTTTAAGTCATATTTATATATGACTTAACATTTGTAAGTCATACAATTGAAGGTAACATTGTTACTGATCATAATACAAAATGGTGCTATGTTCCTGGAAAACACATCCCTCTAAGAGTCAAACTGGCCAGACTGGACCAATCGATCACTGATCAAAGCTGATCCAGTTTCTGTATAAAGATAAAAGCTCAGTTCAGTCAGGAGGAAAAAATGCTGCAGGTCAACAACTCGAAGCTTTGCTGCGTTTCCATAGAAGCAAAATTAATTTGGATAATAAACCAAACTCGATGCACTGATTAATGGATGATCGTGACTTCCACTCTGTCTGATGGATTATTTGGCCTTTTAAAGTTTCTTCAGAAAATGTTCATCATAAACTGGTTCTATATAAAGTAACACAGTTGAAGATTAGGGTGATGGTAAGGAGACCATCCAACCTTAAAGGCTCACCTCTACCGATAATCACAAATCTCCTTAAAACTGCTCAACAGGGGCGTGCTGTGGTGGCGCAGGGGTTTAGCACGCCCCACGTTTGGAGGCCTTAGTCCTCGACGCGGACGTCGCGGGTTCCACTCCCGGTCCCGGTGACCTTTGCCGCATGTCTTCCCCGTCTCCTTCCCCCTTTACTGTCAGCCTACTGTCATAAAAAAAAATACAAGCCACTAGTGCCACAAAAACTCTTCGGAGAAAAAAAAACTGCTCAACAGTTTAAAGAAAAGTTTTCTTCTTTAATGCCAATAATAAACTGGGGAAACAATTTTTTTTTGAAAAGAGTATAATTAATTTTCCAGTATTTTCTTATAAAACATAAATAAGCATTAACAACTGTCTTGTTTTTGGAAAGTTGTCCTTTCTCACTGTTTTATGACTTTCAGACGTTTTCTCGTTCTTCTTGGTTAAATGGAAATAAATTGGAATCCAAATGATCCAGTAGTTTTGTTCAGAAGTTATTTACCATCAGGACGTCCAGAAAACGCAGCAGCCAGAGTCCTGATCAAAGACTGGTTATGTTTCTCCCTTCATTTAGCTCCCAGTCAAACCCAGATTATAATCTCAGATTCTCCTTCTCACATATTAATCCCTAAATGATCAATAATGAGAATTCCCCTTCCTCATACACCACCTGTCTCATCCTGACTCCAGTACCAACACTGATCTCTGGACTACAGGAAGTCATGATGCTGCCATGTTGAACTCTGAGCCGAGGCGCCCCCTGCTGGGAACCTTAAGGGACTTCCAGTTATTTAAATGTCAGATTTAACTTCAAACCTGAAAACATCCTGATGGAAAAACATCCAGAAAGTGCATATTGGGAAATAAGACCTTGAGCCATTTATAAACCAGCAGTGTTTTTAGTGGAACTAGTCCCATCCAGGATTCCTGGTTCTGATCCAATTCTGTGATAATCTGATGGGAATAAACCCCAGAGACGCCGGCGCTCCATATTCCCTGTAATCAATAATCCAGAAGCTTCGTGATGTTTTTATATCTTTATTTAAATTCAGCTCTGAATACAGACTGCAGGGGTTAAATGTCAGCACAACGTCCAGCAGCGCTAATGAATTACTCATGAACAGAGATGACATCACACCTTACCTTTCAGAATAAAAGCAGTTATTGTAAACAACTCCATGAAAAATGACTATGATTTTAGTGGAAATATTCCAGAACATCTGCAGAAGCTTCAGCAGCTAATTACCATCATAAGTTGCTAATTGCAGCTAACGTTAATTAGCAGCTGATTAACGTTAGCATCAGCTAATGCCAGATGGAATTATTAATAATAAAAATATTTAAATATTTTTAACTTCAAAGAACTGAAACATCCAGAACCAGTCAGAATTTGACCTAAAGCAGCACAGAACCAGAGTCAGGGTCCAATCTGATATGCTAGCATGTGGTTCTGGACCAGATCGGATCGGTCATCCTGAAAGTTTCCACCTGGTTCTGGTTCTGCTGGACCTGAGAGCAGAACCAGAACGGATCAGAACTGAGAGACTTTTAATGGACTGATATTTTTAAATTGATTGGTTCAGTTTAATTTGACCCATTTTAATGTTCTGAATGAACAAGACAGTTTTCCAACTAGTCCATCAGAACCGGATCATCTGGAGTTTGCAGCGCCTTCCTGGAGGCTCCGCCCCCAACATGGCGGCTCCAGAGTAAAGTCCAGTTCAAGACTGGTTTGTAAAGTTCTGGTTCTGCTCGTCACTTCTTCCTCCGAACCACGGTCCAGCCGTCCTCTTCGTCCTGAGGAGGAGGACGTATGGTGCTGAGGGACGGGCAGGACTCCTCACACTCCATACCCTGCACACACACACACACACACACACAAAGATTATTATTGGAACAACAGGAAGTTCTAATAAACTCGTTACAACTACTTTATGGCTGCGTTGCCTAGCAACCAGTCCCCTGTGGCGTACCTGAGTTTCGCCATTGCTCTCCTCGTCATCCGACTGCGCTGGCGGAGCCGTGACCTTTGCCCTCGGCGTCTTCCTCTGAGTCAGCATGTGGACGGTACTGCGGAGCTGCTGCAGCGCCCCCTGCTGCCAGAGGGAGAACAGCTGCAGCAGATGCTGTGACACCTGCAAACACACCTGGTCAGGTAGCAGCCAAACAGGAGACAGAGCCACAGCTCACAGCTGTGTGTGTGTGTGTGTGTGTGTGTGTACCTGAGGTAAGCTGCCATCCTCCACCACCGTATCAAACTCCTGATCCATCAGCTGAGACAGGAAATCCTCCACCTCATACTGCTGCAGGTCAGCTGCCCCCCCACCGACACA
This sequence comes from Brachyrhaphis roseni, assembly GCA_903066815.1. Classification (NCBI taxonomy): domain Eukaryota; kingdom Metazoa; phylum Chordata; class Actinopteri; order Cyprinodontiformes; family Poeciliidae; genus Brachyrhaphis; species Brachyrhaphis roseni. The sequence continues at coordinate 14,047 of CAEFZY010066533.1, forward strand.
CACACACACACACACAGGTCAGGGTACTGAACTGTGACGTCAGACAGGAAGTGAGGTTCTGTCCGAACATGAAAACTACCAACTGAACAGCTCTGATTCAAACGGAAAGTTATTGTCAGATGTTACCATGGAGACATACCGTTGTCATGGAAATACTGCTGAACGACATCCACCATCCAATCAGCTTTCTGCTGGCCGTAAACGCCTCCAAAGCCGTTATCCACGGCGATCTGAGGGACAAGAGGACACAACCGGGTCAGAACCGGACTGCTTCCAGACTGAACCACAGCTGGAGAAAAATATTAACCTTTTAATATTTCTTATAAAATAAATCATCTGCTGGACGCGGTTCTGATGGGGGAGGAGGTTCGGTTCTGATGGGTCAGGGTGGTTCTGATGGGGGAGGAGGTTCGGTTCTGATGGGTCAGGGTGGTTCTGATGGGTCAGGGTGGTTCTGATGGGGGAGGAGGTTCGGTTCTGATGGGTCAGGGTGGTTCTGATGGGGGAGGAGGTTCGGTTCTGATGGGTCAGGGTGGTTCTGATGGGGGAGGAGGTTCGGTTTTGATGGGTCAGGGACGTTTGAGTCTGATGTATTTTTCAAAAGGTCCAATCTCAGCCCGAACCTGTTTCTGACAGATAATGGACCCACTGGGTCAGCGCTGAGCAGGACCAGGACCTGGATCTGTTTCTGAGCTCCAAATCCATCTAAAGTCCAGTAGAGCTGAATTAGACGGAACCATCCAAACAGGAGCTGCTAGCATTAGCTAGATAGTTTCAGCCCACTGATCACGTGTTCCAGTGGAACCACCGGATTATCCTCTCGTCCCCTAAGACCCGGTTCCGAACCCGGTAGTTGACCCGGTTCGGAGCTCACCTGTAGAACCGGCCACGTCTGAAGAACCGCCCGAACTCCCTCCGTGAAGAGTTCACGCGACGCCGTGGAGGCCGCCATTTTGGACCTTCTTCTTCTTCTTGATTTTAATGTCGGCTGGTGAACAAGGTGGTGCTTACCGCCACCAGCCGTTGAGGAGGACCGAAAACAGCCTGCATCCTTTCATTGAACCCAGTTAGCAGCAAATACAAAGTAATGTTCAACATTCATCAGAAGAACTTTTTTTTTTATAATCTGCGACTTAGAAAGTCAAAGTTAAATGTTTATTTAATAACCTAAATATTTAGGTAGCTCAGAGTTAACTGAACAATGAGCTCATTTAAATATATCTGAAGCTAAATATTTATCTGGTTAAATAATATTTATGGAGCTAAATATTTAACATGGCTCCTAAATGTTTAGATGGGAAATGTGACATTTATAGACAAATGAAAAACATGGTGAAAGTATGACTAAAACAACAAACTCCCATTGTTTTCTGTTAAGACTAGCTAAACAACACAAATTATTGCTGGTGATTTTTGACTGTATAACTTTACAAATGACAAACCATAAAACTCAAGCATGAACTCGAATTCGCTGCGAACCTGTGAACCTGGTTCTGGTCCGCCAACAGAACCAGAGCCCAGAAGAAACCTGCAGGAATCAGTTCTGACCACCTGAACAGAACCAGTACCACCTCACTGAGAACCAAACACTGAAACCAGAACATTTGAAATTAAATAATTTATTCACAGAGAGATTCACAGGAATGTTAAAGGTTCTGGATCTGTGGACCGAGGTTCTGTTTCACTGAGATGATCAGAACCTGAACCTCGGAACCAGAACCCAGCACTGACCATCACATGTTCCATGGAAACAGGCTGAAGCAACAGGTGAGCTCCTCAGGTAAACCCTCCTGCAGTTCACCCATTTCTTAGAAAACATCTAGTGTAACACTTTTATTGTGAAAAGTCAGACTCTGACAGGAAGTGCTCAGGTGTTGTCAGTGATGTCACAGACCCCCACCAGGCAGAATGATGTCTCCATGTCCAAGGTTGCTATGGCAACAACACTGAGCTCCACAGCCCTGAACACAACATGTCTCCACTTCCTGTCTGACCTAAAGTCTGGTTTTCACAATAAAAGCTCAGCATCTTCATGATAATGATGGTGATGATGTCATCAGGCTCTGCTCTGGTTGGCTGGCACCTGAGGAGAGAAAACAGGATTCATCATCATCATCATCATGATTGGGTGGCTCTGGTCAGGGGTCAGATGTTTCCGTCGGGGTCAGGATGAGTTCAAGCATCAAATCAAGGTTTTGTTCTTCGTCACTAGAAATGCTGAAACGCTCCTTGCCTCCAGCAGGTGGAGCTACTGAGTTCTGTCGGGTTCGATCTTGGTGTCTCCGTTCGGTTTGTCCGTCTTCTGGGACAGCGTAGCCGCCTGGACAACTGCCTGCGTTGCAACATGGCGGTTAGAGCAACGGGGAACCACAGCAACAACCACCTGAGAAGAACACCTGGGTTCTCACCTTGAAGCTCCTCTTCCTCTTCTGGACGTTCTGCTCTGGGTGGAAGACGATGACGTAAACTTTGGGCATGTACAGCATCCCCAGAGAGACAGAAGCACTGAGGGACATGGAGACGGTCAGGGTGGCAGTCTGGATGAACATCTGAGGAGACAGAGACCCGAACTGAACAGAACACCTTCATCTCTGCAGGACTCCTTCAAAAACAAAGAAAACAATCAAAGAATATCCTGATGAACAGAGAGGAACCTGCTCAGTTTTTTATACAAAAGTTCTCAGCGGAACATTTGTATTCGCTTGTTTCTGGTACGACCATAAATCAGATGCACATCTGCTAGCAGCAGCGATGAAGCTGCTTCTCTCTGTCAACTGGGTGTTAATTTCTGCTTCTAAATGATCTGACTGGGCACCGGGAAAAAATAATTTTTCAGTTCACGTTGTTCTAAAGGAGTTAGCTTAACAGCAAAGCTATTCAGGCCTAAAATAGCATCTCAATGCTAAATATGTAGCAGCTAATGTCAATGTCCACAGTCCACATTTCTACAGAGGCTCCATGAATGATCAGGGCTTCCTGAAACACTTTGCTCTGATCTGATGGTTTAAGAACAGATTAAAAACTATAAATATCTCTGTTGTTGAGATCAGATGTCAGTTTATTCAATAATTTTAGCAACAAAAAGAGTTTTGAATTGAAAATGTTACTTACTTTGTTGACAAAATACAGTTAATTAATTTCAAACCCTGCAATTAACTGGAGTCTCCACACTGGTTCATTAATATGTCATATATATTGTGAGCATGTGTGTGTGTGTGTCAGTGTGTGTAGTTGCTTAGCCATAGTTGTGGGGACTGGTTCTTGACTAACCCCCAGCATTATGAGGACATTTTGCCACACAATCTAAAAAGATAATTTATGGGGTACATTGTTAACTATATAACCACAATAACGCCTTTACCTTAAACCTCATGTTAAAGCATAAATACATTCTGGAAAAAAAAGATAATTTGTGGGTTACGGTTAGGTATAAACTTGAGGAGGCTATTAGGGTAAAGGTTAAAGTTAGGCTACAGAAACTAAAGGGAATCAATTATAGTCCACAGGAGTAAAGTGAGTCAGGAACGTGTGTGTGAAGCTAAAAGCTCCTGCAGCAGTAATCCTCTCCCAGCTCCTGTTGGTTCTGTTGTTGTCAGATAAAAAGCTTCTCTTAAATCCTCCTTCATGAAGCACCCAGAACCGAGAGAGGAGGAGGTCCGGCTGTTATCAGAGAACTACAGAAGAAGAACAGGCATGTGACCTGTTGTTGTTTGCAGCTCCTCTCATTCATGTTTTCATGAATTATTCTCTTTGAAACTTTCCAAGCAGCTGCCGAAACATCCTGGAGAGTCTCTACGTTCTGCTGCAGCCTCCATCTTTAATCCTGCAGAGGAGCTTTTATTTTGTCGAATCAGCAGTTCTGAAAGCCTCTTTCCTCAGCCCTGATATTTTAGTCTTTTTGTCTCTTTTGTTGGGGCGTTTGGGCCTCGTTATGTGTCGGTTCTAATCTGTATAATCCGACCTGAAAGTGTCTGTGCTGTTTATCTGATGCATAATGGACCCGTCCCTCCCCCCAGTGCCGCCGACCCAAACACTCCAGCCTCCAGAATTGGTTCCTCTGATTGAACTCTCTGTGGTTCTTCCCGGTTCCTCTGGGTTACCTCTGGTTCTGGCCAGATCTAACCAACTAACTGAAGTCCAGTCCGGTTCTTACCTTCTCAGTGGACTGAGCGGTACCAAAGAAGATGGGGACAAAGGCCAGCCAGACGATGCAGGTGGTGTACATGGTGAAGCCGATGGGCTTCGCTTCGTTGAACGTCTCCGGAACGCCTCGGCTCTTCACGGCGTAAACTGTACATGTTACCTAGCAACGGAGGATGCAATGTAGTTTCTTACAAGCAGAAATATTCAGGTTCCCTCCCAACAGACGTCACGGATGTAACTGAGAAATAAAGTCCAGTTCTGGTGTTTGTTCTGGCTTTGAAGGAAAACCCCATGGCTTAACACTGTACAGCACGTTGGTGGAACCATCATGCTGAGGGAAAGTATTTTTACCATGAGAACGATGCTGTAGCTCAGGCAGCAGATAATGGACAGGTCCGACATGTCACACTTGAGGATTCCTCGGGCCAGGTCTGGGTTTGGTGGGCGGAGCTCCTCATAGTCGATGATGGTGTGAGGAGGAACCACAGCAAACCACACGAACACGCCCAGAACCTGACGGACACCCAGGCGTCACACAAGGTACCTGCAGGTCACGGGACCTGCGTCCACTTACCTGGACAGAAATGAGGATGAAGGTGATGGCGAGCTGGGAGGTGGGGCTTATGAATTTGGGAGGAGTCACCGACTTCTTGCCCTGTTCGAAGATTCTGTAAATGCGGTTGGTTTTGGTTAGCATGGCGGAGTAGGTGATGGCCATGCCGAGGCCCAGCAGGAGGCGCCGGAACGCACACACCACCACACCTGGCTCCGCGATCATCAGGAAGGTGATCAGGTAAATCAGAAAGATACCTGGATGGAGAGAGATGAGATCATCCACTGCTGATGACATCACCCTCAATGATGTCATCCATGCTGACAAGGATGTCTCTCACACCAATGATGATGTCATCCATAAGACTAATGATGTCATCCATACTGATGATGTCACACAGCAGCATGTGGTTTAGTCAGTCTCAAGTTTTTCACAATTTGTCGGGTCTTGTTGATACTAACTCTCATCTGCAGGTGGCAGTATTTCTTACTTGTTCTCCTCTACTGCCGCAGCCTGATTTGATGTCCAGCTATAGTCCGTGATCATTCTTAATGTCATGCATGAGTGAAAATATCTCAAAATGTCCAGCAAGTATTCCTAAAGTATCACCAGAAAATCAGTCAACTTTACTGCAAAAATCTCAAAAGTAATGGTGAAATCTTGGAGCAACCGATCGGTGAACTCACCAGTCAGGAGGACGTAGCTCAGCTCTCTTCCGGACGCCCTGACGATAGGAGTGTCGTTAAAGCGAATGAAGGTTACCACCACGGCACTGGTTGCTAGGATACCCAGCATGGCGAGAGAGGCGGGCACTAGGGCCCAGGGAGAGTTCCACTCCAGCTTGATGATGGGCGTGGGACAGCAGGCCGTCCGGTTGGGGACGGGCCGCATGTCCGTTGGACACATTTCACAGGTGAACTCGTCCAACTGGTACTGGTACCCGTCACAGAGCTGCAGGCAGGTGGGACACATGTTTCATTCCTTTGCCTCTACTGTAACCATGTTCCAGTAGAGACAGCGGGATGGCAGGATCCCGATACCTCGCAGTGCCAGCAGCAGGGGACTCCCTTCACCATCTTCTTCCGCTCTCCGGGTTTGCAGGGGAAGCTACAGATGGACTCTGGAACGGATTTGTCTCCTCCGGACCACTGCATCTCCTCCAGCTGCAGAAACACACACCGGGTCAGGGACAGAAACGTCCTGCGGTCCGACCTTCATCGCTCCGACTCACATTGAGCCTCAAGTTGTTGGTCCACTGGCCGATGACGTGGTAGCCAGGGTGGCTGTGGTTGGTCATCTGAAACTGGAAGATATCGTAGCGTCCTGGAGCGTCTCCGTTCTCATTGAACAGAACGCTGGTCCCAGCACTTCCTGGAAGACAGAGAAACGGATGGTGGTTTTACTGGGAGTACCGGAAATATAGAAGCTCTCTAGTCCATCGAGTCACATAAAACACCTAAAACAAACATCTCATTCCAAACTCTTTATAGTGAAACAGGCTTCATCAGGGCCTTGCAGAGACCTTTGGAGGGCTCAGAGTTAAAAAGGGGCCCATTGAACAAGATCACAGCAACAACCATATTAATCAAGAATCTAATATTTAATCGGATCATACTGGATCATCGTGTGGAGCCAATGCAAAACAAATATAGTCCATGTTTCCCCAACATAATGTTTCTGTTTCTGCTGAGCTGATCTGAGACTGAAGCTGTTAAACAGACCAGAGGAGAGAAGGTCAAAGGTTATGAAACTAGGAAATAAGAACATGTGCTGATATTTTACTAAATAAGTCCTGCTACTTCTGTTTAACTTCTATAACAACTTGGCTGCAGACTGATTTCAAAATCAAAAAGCTCAGAGGGTTCACTCTACATCAGTTTTCTATGTTGGCTCCTCTTGAGATCTAGAATTATAAGGTTGAGATATCAAGACAAAGAAAACTCAGTAGCTGCTGGTAGGGGCCATTCAGGGGCCCATCCAAACATTCAGGGTCTCCAGACATTCAGGGGCCCTCCAGACATTCAGGGCCCCTCCAGACATTCAGAGTCTCCAGACGTTCAGGGGCCCTCCAGACGTTCAGGGGCCCATCCAGACATTCAGGGGCCCTCCAGACATTCGGGGGCCCTCCAGACATTCAGGGCCCCCTCAGACATTCAGAGCCCCTTCAGACTTTCAGGAGCCCTCCGGACATTCAGGGCCCTTCCAGACATTCAGGGCCCTTCCAGACATTCAGTTTCTCCAGACATTCAGGGCCCCCCCAGACATTCAGAGTCTCCAGACATTCAGGGGCCCTCCAGACATTCAGAGTCTCCAGACGTTCAGGGGCCCCCCCAGACATTCAGAGCCCCTTCAGACTTTCAGGGGCCCTCCGGACATTCAGGGCCCTTCCAGACATTCAGTTTCTCCAGACATTCAGGGGCCCATCCAGACATTCAGGGGTCCCTCCAGACATTCAGGGCCCCCCCAGACATTCAAGGGCCCATCCAGAAATTCAGGGCCCATCCAGACATACAGGGGCCCATCCAGAAATTCAGGGCCCCTCCAGACATTCAGGGTCTCCAGACATTCAGGGGCCCCTCCAGACATTCAGGGGCCCTCCAGAAATTCAGGGCCCATCCAGACATTCAGGATCTCCAGACATTCAGGGGCCCTCCGGACATTCAGGGGTCCCTCCAGACATTCAGGGCCCCCCCAGACATTCAAGGGCCCATCCAGAAATTCAGGGCCCATCCAGACATACAGGGGCCCATCCAGAAATTCAGGGCCCCTCCAGACATTCAGGGGCCCTCCAGAAATTCAGGGCCCCTCCAGACATTCAGGATCTCCAGACATTCAGGGGCCCTCCAGACATTCAGGGTCTCCAGACATTCAGGGTCTCCAGAAATTCAGGGTCCCTACCAGCAGTGGGACCGACTCAGGCTGCCTGTAGAGAACCGAGCATTTAGTGCAGCACTTTTACATATATATAAAAAAAAAGGGCACTAGGGGCATCAAGGAAAAAAGGGGCAGGGACTCAACCACCCTCCGCCCCCCCTCAGCGTGTACCTGAGTTTCATACAAAACACACATATATTAATAAACCACATAACCATCTGGTCTTTCATGAGAGATCCCTTACTGACTGTAAATATTTAATCAGTTGAATCAAACGGGTTCTTCTTCTTCTGTGGATCGTCTGTTTGCTGACATGTAGCCTGCCTCTCCCAGATGATCCGCTCCGTGTCTTCCCGCTGCTGCAGCTTGTCATCTTTATTAAAAATGTTCTGGATGTCTGACAGGAGGAGTTTAGGTAGTTTGAATTTCTGTGTCTGAAAGACACTGACTCTTTGAAAGACAAAGAGTCAGATAAGGATGAAGACTAAGGGTCCATTCTAACCAGCCTTGTTCAGTCCAACTCCAGTCCAACTCCAGTCCATGTGTCCGGTTCATCAGGGGAGGTTTGAATGCATAATCAAACTCTGACGTAGACTGAAAAAACAAACTCTGATCCTCCTACAAACCTAGATCTGGGTTTGGTTGAAGTGAACTCTGGTGGTTTTGAATTCATATGTGAACACCAAAGGCATCGAAGACCACTCCAAAACCAGGCGGGGACCACAGCACAGGGAATTCTGGGTAACTACAACCAAAACAAACAGGCTAGTCAGTAGAGACCTACGGTGCCATCCGCTTATGAGACGCTGAATTCGTTAAGGAGAGCCGGGGACTTGGTGCGGTCCACTTCCTATCAGCTCTGTCTGTCTGCTCAGAGGATGAACTTACCGTTGAAGTTGACGGCTCTGATGTAGTCCAGCAGCAGGCGCCCCTCCACCGGGTCCATACTGCTGCAGACCCCGTGACTGTTGGGACAGAGGTCTTGGTGCATGTTGTGCAGAGCGTAGGCGACGGCATAAACGGCATCGATCACAAACTGAACCTTCCCCTCCTGCTCGTAGGACGAGTCCTGACCAATTCGCTCGCCTCCTGCAGACAGATGCACCGAAATGAGGGAACAGCTGAGGCCTTCACACATCTCTCTCTGTGAGTACCTGTGCACTTCTTCTTGTCCGAGTCCAGTTTAATTCCAGGACGGGTCAATTTGCACCTGAAGTCGTCCTCCCAGAACTCGGCGAACCAGATGTTCCTGCGGTTGTTCTCCAGGGACCGAGACATGAAGTACTGATCAAAGCCTGTAGAACATGCACAACAGATGAGAACCCTCTAAAGCCCTCTAGATCAGTGATTCTAAATCCGGTCCTCAGTTCCCACTGCCTGCATGTTGTAGTTGTGTCTCTGCTCCAGAACATCTCATTCAAATGATTGCATGACCTCCTCAAGTGCTGTAGAAGGCTGTTAGTCACCCACTTAGTCAAATCCGGTGTGTGGCAGAAGGGAAACACCCATAACATACAGGATAATGGACCTTGAGGACCGGAATTGAGAAACATTGCTCTAGAATCCTCCAGAACCAGGTGATCCTTGGCCAGGTGCAACAGTTCTACCGTCAATCGAGGCTCGCTTGGGCAGGATGGTGACAGCGCCTTCTGCAACATCTTCCAGCTCGGCGATTGGTGAGCTCTTGGCCCCCCAACTGTCTGACCCAACAAACAGGAAGTGACCTGTCAGGTTAGCCTGCCTCGCCGCTTCAAGAACACGCCTACCAGAGAGAAAGAAGAATCAGCCTCAAGTCTCATGACCACACCAACCAGGTGTAAAGGGAAGAGGTGAGTGTCTCTGATGGATTACTTGATGTCGTCCTCATTGGCGAAGATGATGACTCCTCTGGCGTTACTTGTCTCCATCAAACGTTTGATGATCTTATCGAACTCGCCCTCAGCTGGCTCTCGGGGGATCTTCACCGACTGGGCAATGCACACGCCACCTAGTGGAGAGACATAGGCAGGTCAGAGGCAGGTGGTAGACGGGAAGGAGATGGTTGAGACAGGAGCTTCCCTACCAGCCTCTCTGGAGATCTGCATGAAGGCCTCGACGCCGCTCTCACCGTAGTTGCCCTCGGACGCCAGCGTGGAGACGTAGTTCCAGCCCAGAGCCTTGACGATGTCCAGCATGGCCTGGGCCTGGTACGAGTCCGGCGGAACAACCCGGGAGAAGAAGTCGTAGCGGTTGTTGTCGCTGAGCTCTGGAGCTGTGGAAGCGTAGCTCACCTGAGGAATCTGGAATTCAGAGCCAGAACCGGAACCCAGTTCAGAGGCGACAGAGAGACGAGTGGTGGAGCAGCAGAGACCAGAACCACTCAGACAGATTAATGTTGTGTAACAGCCGAGCTCAAAGTGGGCCAGTTCTTCAATCACATTAACACCCAGAGTGATTAACAGAGACCTTCTTAACGAGCGGACCTCGTTATGACGGCAACCTCATCATCATCATCTGAGGAAGAGGAGCTGCAGAGCTTCATATCAAGAAAAAAACAATCCCTTATTTAGTAGTTTCTACTGGGTTTTATGATGCTCTACTGGGTTCTACTAGTTTCTACTGTAGTTCTACTGGTTTTAACTGGGTGTTATGGTATCCCACTAGGGTCCAGTAGGTTGTACGGGGTTCCACTATCCTCCATTGCATCTTTATTATTCATTTCATGCAGGAAGTCATTCTGTCCACTTCACCAGGTTCGACATCTTTGGTAGAACGTCTTCATGATGCTGAACTGAAACTAACTGTCCTCTGACGGTTCACTCCGTCTCACTTCTTGTCTAGTTTCCTCTACCTGTTACTCACCTGTCTCTCTCTAACCCGTCTCTGTCTCTCACCTCGAACAGCCGCAGGATGTTGGCCACCATGATGGACACGGAGCTGGCTGACGCTCCGATCACGCCCACCACCCTCTCCGGTTTGCGGATGAGGGGTGGCTCGCCGTTGGAGCAGCGGATGTCGGACGTGTCCTTCTGGATCAGCGCCTGGACGAAGGTGAGGGACTGCTCCAGGGCGTAGGTGTCCCTGGAGCAGGTGTCCAGGATGCGGGCGCCCAGTGTGATGTTGGGCAGCAGCTCGGGGTCACTGTTGATCTGGTCCAGGGCGTACAACATGGCCTCCATGCGGTGGATGCCCTTCTCCTTCTTCAGCTCGCCACAGTTCACGCCGTGGGGGCCACGGGCGTGGATGGGGAACAGCCCCCCCAGAGTGATGTCACCAGGCAGCTTGATGGAGTGGGGGTGGAAGTGCTGGTGCGAGGCCCGCACCTGGCCCGCCGGGTCACCGGTCCAGATCCAGAGAGGCAGCAGGAGGTGGGGCCACAGGGCACCGAGGCGACCGGCTTCAGGACAGAGGGAGAAAGAGGCGGGGCCTGATGATGTCATGCTGAGGCTACGTTCAGCATGGACCGTTCATCCTGACCTGGGGACACGTCAACCATAGGAGTCACCTGATCCGTATCCAGTCACATGACTACTTACATGATCAGACATGAGCTTTTATTTTGGTAGTCCACTTCTGGTTATTTTCAGGTGAATTTGCATATTATCTAAATATTTTGCTCTCAGCTGAATATTCTCCAGTCCCCAAAATAAAACTAAAATAATAAAAGTTTGATTTCCGTCCCTCTGATCGCTGACCAATCAGCATCGATCAGCTGCAGCGACTCATCAATTTTTATCAGCTGGTTTTAAAAAATGAAGAAAGAAGAAGGCATTCATTAGTCCGTTAATAAATTTGATCTTTGATCAGAAAACTGGAAATCAGAGAAAATAAAAACTTGAGCGAACAATAAAGTTCTGATTTAATCAACTGGTTCCTGCGGTTTTATCCACTTTATGGGCCAACAGGTGAGAAAATAAAGTTAAATACCTGCGAATTGAGCCGCTCCGTTCGGTCCGCACAGAGACCCGCAAAGACCCGCAGAGAGAGCCGCAAACAACGGCGCTGCGCCCCGCGGAAAGCCGCAACTGCCTGCGGAGAGGAAGAGTCCAGCTGCTGCAGCAGCCAGCGGAGGACTGGACACCTGTCTGTCTGTCTGTATCCTTCTGAGGACCAGCTCGGTCTGCAGCAGGATTTCTGCTACTGAGGACTCTGGTGACGTCACGCGGGAATAATTGTTCATTAATTATGGAAATTGTCGGAGGGGCGGGGCTTGGCTCTCAGACAGGTTTGATAGTAAAACTCTGATCAAACCCGAACCTCAGACCAGAACCAGCAGGTCCAACAGAACCGGATGTTCACAGGCTCACTAACAGAACCGGCTCTTTGGACTACCACATGACTTTGGCTGCTGAAATTTATTTATTAGTAAAAAATCTGTATTATTCATTATTATTGATTAATTAATATATGTTATTAATAGAGAATTATTGCTGTTTTTACCGGTTATGGTTTTATTAGGTTCAATAAAACTATTTTTAGCTCATAAACCATCAACAGGATTATTTTTATTTGATTATTTTTAATGCCCAACTGAAGCTTGACCTTTGACCCCAAGAATCACATATTCAGATGTTCATGTTTTTAGACCTTCATCAGTCTTTGAGCTGCATCAGAAAATAAATAAAAAATATTCCTCTTTTATTAATAAGTATAATTTTAACTTCATTGTAAGTAGAATCACATCCTTCAAATAGCAGATTTCATTTTCCCAGATCTATTTTTATTTATTTGTTGAACATAAAGAATTACTCAAATCATGTTTTTATTGCTGAAAACACGATTAAATAATAAATATATTCATTGATTTACTATTTTTATGATTATTTTTGTCTTCTCTGTAAGGTGATCTTGGGCTTAAGAAAAAACGTCTCAAATCAAATGTTTCATTGTTATTATTAAAATAGAAAAGTAATTTATCTTTCATTTAATAAGGCAAATGTCAATTTCCTTGAAATTATGACAAAGTTTATCCTCTCCTGGTTTAACTTTAAACTTTTTAAAGTGTTTCTGGATTCCATGAAAGGAAATAAAACATGAATGAAGCCGTTTCTACAAATACAGAAAATCATCTATTTATTCTTCAACCAAACATCCAGAGAGCCTCAGTTACCACGGAGACGGACAGGTGATGGAGGCGATGAGGAGCAGCTGGACACACCTGGACACACCTGGACTCCTGCAGCTCCAGAATCAGGTTAAAGTTTCTCTGTCTGGATTTGCTGCAGCCTCACCTGAGTGACATCACGCAGGGGGAGGGGCTAAGCTGGAGCAGAGCAGGTAAAAGCAGCAAACACACCTGCACAGGAACACCTGTGAGTTCCTCTAAGCCAAAGAGAAGCCGGCAGAGAGCAGAGGCGCAGACTGAACTTCAGACTCTGATTGGCTGAAAGCCCCTGACCAATCATGTGCCAGTGTTTTTCCTGCTGGAAGCTGATTGGTCGGTCTGAGTTCGAGGCCTTTTGCTCTGCAGCCGCTCTGATTGGTCAGCGTCCCTGAAGCCCTGGCAGGTGATCTGGTATTGGACGCTGGCATCCATGTGACCCGGGGATTTAACGATGGAGGCCAGGCGCCGTGACTCCTCCCACCGGAGGAGGAGTCTGATGGAGGGGGCGTGGCCCCAGATGTCGCCCAGCGCCGGCGCCAGCTGCGCCTGGCCGCCGCGCAGCCGCGTGGTCATGTGGTTGGTGGTTACCACGGCGATGTTGTGGCCTGTCGCCGCAGCGATAAGCCGCAGGCCGAGGCCCTGGAGGAGGCGTGTCCTCTGGGACAGATCGTCATGGAGACGCAGGAACGGGAACGCCACGCTGTCGATAACGAGGAGGCGGAGCCTCGGCCGGTCCGACAGGAAGTCGGGCAGAAGGTGCAGCTCGGCCAGCAGCTCCACATAGTCACGGCAACGCACCTGAGAACATATACACGGCCAATCAGAGCCCTGCTGCCTCAGGGTTACCATGGCAACAGCAGTCAGTAAGACCTTCAGCTATAGGCTGATTAAAGGAACCGGGCCCAACAGAACCAGCAGAACCAGGAAACCCGACCTACCAGGAAGACGTTTGACAGGATGGTCTCCACCGTGAAGGTCGTCATGGCAACGCGCTGCTCCTCATCCTCAGCCAGCAGCGAGCAGTGGCGCACGGCGGCGCCGGCCAGGTCCACCAGCCTCTGGACCTGGAACCCGCCCTCGGTGTCCACGAACAGAACCTGACCCCCGACACCGCCGAACACCGCCGGCACCTGGACATCCACGGCCAGCTGTAGGCTAGGCAGAACCAGAACCAGAACCAGACCCAGTCAGAACCAGAACCAGCAGCTTAAACTGGTCTAACGTTTCTTTCCAAACTGGTTCCTGATTTGAAATGAACCCGTTTCTTCAGAGGAACCCGGTTCTGGGTCCGGTTGGTAGTGAGGTTTCATAGAGCAGCGGCGCCTCCTGCAGGACAGGAAGTGGTCAGGGACAGTGGACTGCAGACAGGATGTCCACACGTTGGACAGTCTGGATGATAAACCAGGATCTGACCTCAGTGTTCATCCTGCCATCACCTGCTGAGGCTCGCAGGATGAACCTGATGGCTGCTGATTGGCTGCTTATCAGCCAATCACAGCTGGGGACATGGGACCAAAACATGGCGTCTTTAGGGACAAGTTGAATGCAGAAATATTCAAATTAAATATTTTATCAAACTCATCATTGACATTTACAACATATTGACCCTGATGACCCAATTAGTGACCTTGATGACCTCATCGATGACCCAACGACCCTCTGGGTGTGATTGTTGTGAGGCTGTTCAGACCTGAAGACACGCTCCAGGTCATGAGAGGAAACGCCTGTTCAGACCTGCAGTGTGTGTAACCAGGTGTGCGTTTTCTGACCACAGCTGTGTTTTCCCGACTCCTGGAGCTCCACAGATCTCCGTCACTTTCCCGACAGGAACTCCTCCTCCGAGCGCCTCGTCCAGCTGGGAGCAGAACGTCACGATGCTCCTGAACTCCTCCTCCTTCTGCAGGAGCTCCAGAGCCGTCACCGGGGCAACGCTGTGCACCGAGCTGGCGGCCTGCAGCGCCTCCAGCGCCTCCTGCTGGGAGACTCCAGCCTCTGCACACATGACAAATCAGAGCAACATTTTAAATTTCTGTCATTAGGACACAGTGTGATGTCATCAGCACCATGAAATACCTTTAAATGACTTACAGAAAATAAAATAGTAAGACAAAAATCTTATGATGATCTTATTAAAAAATGTAAACTTTAGAGTAAAAGAACATATTTAATGTTTAATTTACATAATTAAAATCAAGAAATTAAAAAAGTTAATAAATAAAGATATAAAACTCTTTTAAAACTCCAACACGCAGAACAGAAACAGAACCTCAAGTAAATTAATCAGTTTACTGTTTTTTGTTCTTGAGTTTTATAAGAATTTAATTATAGGATTTATGGAAGGCAAGAAGGTGAAAAATGACCATAATGATGATCAAAACATCAACATTAAACATATTTTCTTTTTTTAAATTATATTTTGCATAAGTTTTATAGACATAAAAAAGAAAAAAATAATATTTGACAGTAATAAATCAAATTGATATTTGGATCACATTTGATCCAGTTTCTGATGGTGAATCCAATCACTGATCAGGTTTTATTCCGACCCTGACTGAATGAAGAAAAAAAATAATCTTTTTCCATAAAGGCTCAACTGGACCAGAACCAGAACCTGATAGAAGTTATCAGAACCTCATATTAGCTCAGCTTGTCAAACCAAGATGAGTTTGAGCTTCAAACTCATCACACCAAGTTTGAGGAGTTATTTATATTTTTCTATGAATAGAAAATTATTTTTATAGAAAAAATATTGTATATTTTCTATAAAATTTCCTTTTTTCCAAAATTTCTGTGACAGAACAAATTTAACCAGAACTTTATTTAATTTCTACTTTAACTTTAACAAAAAACAAATTATGGATGAAAATCAGTTTTAGCCTCAATATGAAACTTTTTGGAAAACGAGATGCCTCAAAATACTATGACGTCATGAGATGACGTGTTTCCGCCGCCAGAGGCGTTCTACCTGCGCTCAGGTGTTCCGGGTTCTGGTCCTGAAGGTCTGTTGTGAACTGGAAACCAGCTCTCACCAGTTTCCCCTTCAAACTGGAGCCCAAACCCAAACTGGAGACGGGCCTCCTCATCCTCACCGCGCTCACAGCAGCCCGCTTCCTCCCTGCACTTCCGCTTCCACTTTTCAAAATAAGACCCGCAGGTTCCCGCTGTGCTGCGGAGTTCAGGTGTTTTGATTTTAAATCTGTTTAATTTCTAAAATATTTGGTTTGACATCCAACAAGAATCAGGATAAAAATTATAAAAATATTTGTGAAACATTTAAATTACTATAAAATTATTATGGATAAGATTAATTATGAAAATGTAGACTTCTTTAAAGTGTCCATTTCTCTTTGAGCTTTTTCACTCCACCAATAGAAAGTACTATGCAGGTATCAAAAATAAAACTGTGAAATCAACAGAAGTGTGGAAATACCAACAGCGATGTCAAAACTGGTTGGCAACAGTGATGGTTCAATTACAAACAGACCTATAAACATTTATTTTTATCCAGTTTACAGTCTGTTATCTAATCTTGTAATTACCAAATTCTGGAAAGTGAAAAAAAATTATATGAAGGAATAATATGAATAGAAAATAAAGTATCAAGATAGAAGAAACATGTAAAAATGAATTTAAAACTCATGAAAACAATATTTGCAGTAATATATGTATTTTAGAACAGGATGAAGTACTTTAAGTTTTAATGTATATTACTCACTCATCGTGCAGTAAAACTATTAAAAATCATTTTCCAACAGTAAATGTAACTTGTTGCTACTCACCTCTGTATTAAACTACTGACAAGTTGAATTAATATGCAGTTTTTTCTGAATTCACTTATAGTTTTTACATATTTTAAATATTACATATAAAAACCACAACAATAAGAATTACTGCAAAAAGGAAATTCATTTATTCCGTTTAAAATTATTTATTTAGCTTCATCTTATTTTGAAAAGACAACAGGAATCTACGTTGCAGCTTTAGTGACGTCAGTCGGACGCGACGGTAGTTCCATGTGAGTTCACATCGGTTTGTTGATGAAGGTTTGATCTGCGGCTGGTTGATCATGTAAGTTAATCAGGTATTATTGATATTAAGGAGGCTGGCCCGCAGCAGAGGAAACCGGAAGTTTCCGACAGGAAGTTGAGTTTGGAGGAAGCAGGCTGAGGGTCCAGCAGGAAGTTTTACTGGATGCTGCCTGGAGGGTTGAAGGTTCCTCTGAGTTCCTCCTCAGGATGTTTTCCTGTTTGTTGAAGAAAGTTCAAGTTCAAAAAGTGATTTTATGTTTTGTTTTCTGGAAGATGAATCCAGAGATCAATCAGAAGGTTTATTATTGTCTCCTCTGGATTATTTACGCATTGTCCTGTTAAACTCAGTGCTTCCACCAGGGGGAGCTACTGAGGTAATGATAATGATTTGATGGGATACATGAGGCCACATGTTTCTCTGCTTGTAGATCACAGAGATGAAGAGGCGAGGGGAAGAGGAGAAACAGAGGAAGACAACAGGCCAGAGTCCAGAGGAGGAGGAAGAGGAGCAGAGGAGGACGAGCACTCAGAGCGAAGAGGAGGAAGCAGCTAGTGAGCAGAAAGGAGCTTCTGCTGATGATGAGGCGAAGAAGAAGGAGAGGAAGTGTGTTCCAGGTATCATCTACCTGGGCCACATTCCTCCCAGGCTCCGCCCCAAACACCTGAGGAACCTGCTGTCAGCCTACGGAGAGATCGGACGCATTTTCCTGCAGCCAGAGGGTTCGACACACACACATACACACACACCCCCACTACACACACACAGACATTCACACAGACACACACACACTACACTATACACACACACACTACACTATACACACACACACACACACAGTGTTACATCATCAGAACATCCTGCTGTTATCAATTATGAAACAAGAAATCAACATTACATTTAGTAAAACTCATAATCCAACATATTGATCGATTGTGGAACGTTAACTGGAATGTTCCACAATAACATTATTGTCCTCCATCCAGGTGTTTTCTTAGTCTTGATTTAAATAAAATCAGTGTTTCAGCAGTTTTTTGGTTTTCTTCACTCAGCCACAATAATAATAAGTTCAGTTTCTGTTCAGCTGGAGAATATTTTGTCACCTCCACATGTTCTGAGCTTCTGTGCACTGATTGGATGGTTCATAGTCACCTGGTGACATCATAATGTAGAGCTGTGTATCATATGCATCGCCATGGTAACTAATTTTATTGTTATAACTTGAGCCAGTAGGAACTTAGATATTAAATAGGAGAGGCACCAGGACTGAGCCTTGGGGTTCCCCTCATGTGATTATTGCCCCTTTTATAGTTTCATGGCCACATTCTGCAAACATCAGATTTCATGGTTTTGCAGATGACACTCTGCTCTGCAGGCTGGAGATCAGTTCAGGTTTCTCCTCCAAGTCACTTAAGATTAGCAATCAGAAAACAGAAGTTTGACTCGTTGACACCTCACCTCCACTTTAACCAAACCTCACAGCTTCTACCTGAACAACATGGAGAAGAGCGCCCACCTGGAACACCTGAGGGTCATAATTTTCCTCCCTGCATGTGAATTATGCAGGTGCAGGTCCGTCTATTGTTTGTTCCTCTGATGTGAAAGTCTGTTGTTGCTGCAGAAGGTTCTGGTTGCTGTTCCTAACCTGGCTGCGTTGATCCCGCAGACCGCCAGGTGAGGAGGAAGAAGAAGAAATCCGGCTCCAGGAGGTGTGACTTCACCGAAGGTTGGGTGGAGTTCAGGGACAAGCGGGTGGCAAAGCGGGTGGCGCTGTCACTGCACAACACGCCGATGGGAACCAAGAAACGCCAGAGGTTCTTCTCTGACCTCTGGAACATCAAGGTACTGCCTGGTTCCCTCTCTGGTTCCCCACTTTGTTCCCTGCTTGGAACTGGAACAACGCTCCGTCAGCAGCTGAGTCTCACCTGTCGACGTCTGTCTGTCTCTGAAGTACCTGCACAGGTTCCACTGGACTCACCTGAGCGAGCGGCTGGCCTATGAGCAGACGGTGCTGCAGCAGAGACTCCGGGCCGAAGTCTCTCAGGCCAAGAAGGAAACCAGCTTCTACCTGAACAATGTGGAGAAGAGCGCCCACCTGGAACACCTGAGGAAGAAACGGCAGAGAGACGGAGAACAGGTAGAGACAGACGGGTCTGACAGACAGGTGAACATCTGAGACACAGACAGGTAAACTGTTTTGTTGTCCTCAGGTGGAGGAGAAGACATGGGACTTCACTCAGCGCCAGACAGAAGAGGAGATCCAGAAGAAGAAGAAGAAGAAGAGGAATGACTCCATTACCCAGAAGCGCCTGAATAAGGCCCGCCTCATGCAGCGGGAGAGCCAATCCAATGTCTCGTTACTGGCTAAGATCTTTAACTCCAACCAATCAGAGTGAAGCTCATGAACTTGTTTCTATGGGGACAGTAAACAGAAACAAACTCAAACACTTCCTGTTGTCGGGAAGGGGCGGGGCCATTGGGTAGCTCCTCCCACTGCTCCTCATCATGTTTAGATTGTTGTAAATAAAGTTTGTTGGACTTTGGTTTTGTCTGATAAAATATGGAGGCAAAAATCTAACAAACTGAAGTTCCAGTGGTTTCAGTCCGGTCTGGTTTACAGCTGAACCCGACCTGGAACATTTATACCGGCCTGCCTGCAGAGGGCGCCGGTCGCTTCCGTTCACCTGGGCCACATCAACATGTTTGAGTCAAATACTACACTCAGATGATCTCAGATCGTTGTAAAGATCCTTTTGATGCATAAATTATTTCTGTAGTTAAATTTAATCAAATACGAAAACTTTTTTTTTTTATTTATTTTTTTAAAAACATTTTGTTGTAAGAAAAACTTTTTATTTGTCAAGTCTGGAAAAGCATCCACTAGAAGTTCACCAACAATTGGAGAACTGCTTAGCTGGATTACTTTGTAAAGCTGAAGAAAAAAGAATCTGCAAAAAAATTAAATCATGATCTTAGAAAAACAAGGAATCCTTTGAAAGTACCTTCATAGTTTGTGATTTGCTTAAGTTATATGAAATTTCGAGATTGAAGAAAATCAAAAACCACCACTTTGTTTACAAACACACAGGGGGCGGGGTCATGTGACGTCATGACGCAGTGGAGTAGGAACATGGCGGCGGATTACTGGGAGACGGAGCGACCCGAACCTCCTTCAGACTGAACCGAACCACGCAGAACCCGGGCCGGACCGGGTCCGCCTCTGACGGTAGGTACCGGGTCAAGGGTGGAGGCAGCGGACCCGGTTCCTTGGCCCTCCGGCCCGGTAGCCGTTACCGAACCGGAGCCGGGGCGCATGAAGAACACGAAGCCCGCTGCAGGTGTTCAGGAGGTAGACGGAGCCGGGCTAGCAGGCTAGCTGTGAGCAGCAGAAACAGGGTTTGGTTCGGCTCGGTTCGATTCGGTTCTGGGCTCCAAGCTGAAGAAGTTTAACCTGCAGCAAGAACACCAACCACATCCGCTAATAATGAATGAGTTAAATAAAAACATTTAGGAATAATTCATAAAAAATATAAATTCAACATTAATTCCTGAAACTGGATCACACAAAGCTTCCGGTACCAGGCTTGGTCCACTCAGAGTCCGGCCAGGTTCGGTACCTTCTGAAAGCAGTCCACTGATCTGTGACGTCATCCTGAAAGCTGTTGATTGATTGGCTGAGATGTTGACCTCAGCATCACTGGTCCATGACCGTGTTTCACACAGAGTAACCATGGAAACCTGGGCCAGCCTGACTGACTGCTTGGACGGGAAGCATCAGGTTAACCTCACAGAGTCGGTCTCCATGGTAACTGGTACTGGAACAGGATAAAGCTGTTTGGTGAAACTACCTGAGGCTGAAAGGAAGTGACATCACTTATTGCTGGTCTGTTTCAGGGCTGCATCAGTAAATCTAGTCAGCTCCACATAGTCGCAGAGCTGCAGTTTGATGCTTACCCATGTGTTTACCTGTCCAGGTGTCTCCAGGTGGACGGCTCCGCCCCCGTCGGCGTCTCGCCCCCCCCTGCCGCCCGGACCCCCCCTCATGGAGCGGATCAGGAAGCTCAAACGGCAGCTGTCTGTCACTCTGGGGAGGGGCGGGGCCGGCGGCGGGGACCGGGCGCTGAACGACTCCAACACGCAGGAAGTGACGTCACACAGCGATTCAGGTGACTTCCTGTTCAGGGACCAGCATTACAGTCTGGTACCGAAGGGTCCTGTTGGGTACAATCAAGTCTCTGATGGTGGGCCTTAGATTATATATATAGATTAGATTATAATCTGGGTTTAGCACATAAATAAAGTGAAGCCAAAAAAATAGATTCAGGATTCTAGATGTTTAACATCTAGATCTGATTTCCACTGCGTCACTTCCAAGACCTCTTCCTCCTCTTCCTCCTCCTCTCCCTCTTCTTCCTCCTACTCCTCCTCTCCCAGAGGTCCCGTCTCTTCGTTCCTCAGCAGCTCTGAAGGTCCGGGCCTCGTCGTCTTCGGTCCAGTCGTTGCTGCAGTCCTACGGCGGCTCCATGAGGAGGCCCCGCGGTCTCGGCCGCAGCCTGAGTTCCTACCTGAACCGGGCCACCAGACTCGGTACCGGCCACGAGAAACCCGGTGGCTCTGGTTCTGAAGCAGAGTCTGAAACTTCTGCTGGTTCTTTCAGAAATAGTTCATGAAGACGTCAAGATGAACTCTGGTGGAGAAAGTGATCCGCCTTCATCTTCAGACGATGTTCAGAGTCCCGTCCGAGTCCGACTGAGGAACAAGAAGATCTCAACGGAGGTAACAGACCGGAACCAGAGCCGGACGCACAAAACACCTGAAACACACCTGATCAGAACCAGTCCAGTGTTTTACTGGTCAGGTTTTATCGTGACCCCTCTTGACCCCTGCTGACCTCTGACAGCTAAAACATACCTGGATGCAGTTGAAGTCCGTCTCTTCTCGTGTTTCAGGACATTAACAAGCGTCTGTCGTTGCCGGCGGATATCCGTCTTCCTGATGATTACCTGGAGAAGTTCAGCGTGATTGGTCCGGCTCTGTTCGATCAGCCAATCAGCAGGCGGCTCCGCCGAGTGTCTCTGGTACGTTTCCTCTCCGCCGCGCCGCGCCCGACCGCCGTCGGCTCAGCGTGTTTCTCTCTGTGTGCAGTCGGAGATCGGGTTCGGGAAACTGGAGACATACATCAAACTGGACAAACTGGGAGAGGTGAGCTCACAGAGCAAGTCCGAGTGTTGAGGAACCGACTCGTCCGGGTCCTCAGAGCGCCACCTGTCTGTCTGCAGGGGACCTACGCCACGGTGTACAAAGGTCGCAGCAAGCTGACCGACAACCTGGTTGCCCTGAAGGAGATCCGCCTGGAACATGAAGAGGGAGCTCCCTGCACGGCAATCAGAGAAGGTACCGACTGCAACTAGTAGCAATCAGCTGCAACTAGTAGCAATCAGCTGCAACTAGTAGCAACCAGCTGCAACTAGCAACAACTAGCAGCAATCAGCAGCAACTAGTAGCAATCAGCTGCAACTAGTAGCAATCAGCTGCAACTACCAGAAACCAGAAGCAACTAGCAACAACTAGCAGCAATCAGCTGCAACTAGTAGCAATCAGCAGCAACTAGCAACATGGGTTACAGGGTTAACCTTTTCCAAGTTGATGTGTTGCTGGTTGTAATGTTGCAGGTTGACATGTTGCAAGTTGACTTGTGTCTGATTAACATGTTGACATGTTTCTGGTTGATGTGTTGCTGGTTGACGTGTTGCATGTTGACATGTTGCTGGTTGATGTGTTGCTGGTTGACGTGTTGCATGTTGACGTGTTGCTGGTTGATGTGTTGCTGGTTGACGTGTTGCATGTTGATGTGTTGCATGTTGACGTGTCTTTTCTCCTGCAGTGTCTCTGCTGAAGGACCTGAAACACGCCAACATCGTGACGCTTCATGACATCATCCACACGCAGAAATCCCTCACGCTGGTCTTTGAGTACCTGGTGAGTCGATACCGGGAAACGCCGGATCAATAGGCTTATTGATTATTAATCACATGATTTAACCAGAATTATCTGGATTTTTAAATTTCAGGACAAAGATCTGAAGCAATACCTGGACGACTGTGGAAACGTCATCCATGTTCACAACGTCAAGGTGTGGATGGATGGGTGAATGGATGGTGGGTCCAGTAGACCCAGTAGAACCAGCTCATTGGTCTGGTCTTTCTGTCTCAGCTGTTTCTCTTCCAGTTGCTTCGCGGTTTGTCCTACTGCCACCGGAGGAAAGTTCTCCACCGAGACCTGAAGCCCCAGAACCTGTTGATCAACGAGCGAGGGGAGCTCAAGCTGGCCGACTTTGGTGAGTTCTCCTCTGGTTCTGGTTCTGGTACTGGGTTCTGGTCCTGCTTTGATCTGACCGGAGTTCTTGGTGTCCTTCAGGTTTGGCCCGAGCCAAGTCCATCCCAACAAAAACGTACTCCAATGAGGTGGTGACGCTGTGGTACCGGCCGCCGGACATCCTGCTGGGCAGCACCGACTACTCCACCCACATCGACATGTGGTACGGTTCTGGTTCTGGTTCCAGTTCTCAGATCGAACTGCTTGGAGCAACAAAGTCTCTGCATGGAGTTAGCATATTCTCCCAGCGCATGCCCGGGTTCTCTCTCTGGGTTCTGTTTGGGTTCCCTCTTGGTTTTATCCAGAAACATGTCAGTTGGGTTTCCTGGTCTCTCTCAGCTGGTGTTAGTGGTGGTTGTGTCTGCAGGGTTGGTTGTCCTGCTGATGGACTGCTGACATATCCAGGCTGTCCCTTCCAGTCTCCAGTGGCGCTGGTTGTCGGTTCTGCTACCAGCCCTCAGGAACAGGAACCTGAAATAGAAACTCTTTGTTTGAACCTTTTGGGTTCTGGTTTTTAGTAAAGGGTGCGGTTCGGACCTTCAGCCTTCTACGAGCCGTTTCCACCCGTCTCTACCCGTTTGTGTCTCCAGGGGTGTTGGGTGTATCTTCTATGAAATGGTGACGGGTCGCCCTCTCTTTCCTGGCTCTACAGTTGAGGAGGAGCTTCACTTCATCTTCAAGCTGCTGGGTATGAACCAATCAGCATCCATCACCGAGAGCCAATCAGCATCCAGGATTGTTGCTGACTGAAGGTTGTTTCGTCTGCAGGAACGCCAAGAGAGCGCAGCTGGCCTGGAATCACTTCCAACCAGGAATTCCTGGGTTTCAACTTCCCTCAGTACCGAGCCGAGAGGCTAAGCAACCACACCCCCAGGTACGCCCAGATACCCTAGAAATTCCCCCGGTACCCTCAGATATCCCAGAAATACCCCCAGGTACCCTCATATACCCCAGATATACCCCCAGGGATGCCAGAAATACCCCCAGGTACTCCCCTCCTCAGAAATACTCCCAGGTACGCCCAGATACCCTAGAAATTCCCCCGGTACACTCAGATATCCCAGAAATACCCCCAAATACCCCAGAAATACCCCCAGGTACGCCCAGATATGCCAGAAATTCCCGCAGGTACCCTCAGATATCCCAGAAATACCCCCAGGTACCCTCATATACCCCAGATATACCCCCAGGGATGCCAGAAATACCCCCAGGTACTCCCCTCCTCAGAAATACTCCCAGGTTCGCCCAGATGTCCCAGAAATACCCCAGGTACCCTTAAATATCCCAGAATGACCCCCAGGTACCATCAGATTTACCACAAATACCCACAGGTACGCCCAGATATCCTAGAAATACCCCCAGATTTACCAGAAATACCCCCAGTTACCCTCATGTACCCCAGAAAGACCCCCCAGGCACCCCCCTCCTCAGAAATACTCCCAGGTACGCCTAGATATCCCAGAAATACCCCTAGGTACCATTAGATGTCCCAGAAATACCCCCAGGTACCCTCAGATACCCCAGAAATACCCCCAGGCACCCTCAGATACCCCAGAAATACCCCCAGGCAATGTTCCCTCTAATTTTTCATGTAGCTGGGCATACACACAGCCTCCCTGAGCACACTGAGGACCGCTGTGAGCAACATCAGGTGTGCGCACTCAGGGGCGCAACTACATATTTTTGAGC
>CAEFZY010066546.1:0-10123 GCA_903066815.1 Brachyrhaphis roseni
CAAACTGACTAATGAACTGTTTGGTTCATTAATCGGATGTGGTTCTTTTATGCTTATGCTTTTCTTATGATTTTCTTTCCGTCTTCCCTTTGATGTCCTGTAAAGCGCTTTGAATTTCCTTCTGTATAAATGATTTTATAGAAATAAGCCTGCCTTGTACCTTATCCCTTATTCAAGACATTGAATAGATACAACATACCATCAGTAAAAATATGAGTGGAGAGAGAAAAACAAAAAAAGCAGTGCAGAAAGGGATAGGTTAGACCAGAAAAATTGGGAAACTTAGGAAAACTATCCTTCTAATGAATTACAGAATGGCCAAGATGGCAAAGACTATGTCTACAGTGAGTACGGTAACAATAAAAAAAATACATATGTAAAGACAAGCTTTTGATAGAAAGCATCTGCGAAGCTACATTGCTTAAAACAATGAGTGGTGGCAGAGAACACACTGACTGTAAGAAAAATGATGCAACATTTTATGGATCGATGAAAGAGAGGTTATTTTTGTGCTGAAGGACCTACAGACAGTTTATCAAATGACACACAAAAACTGAATTCAAGGCCGAGTGCATTGTTATGCATGGTGGCTCGACACTGGATATTTATTGGAACCTTGGTATCGGGTCTTTTTGTTCCAGTGATCATATCATGGATCACTTTGAAACCATCAAAACACTCCAAAATGTCATTGCTTTTCTGTTGCCTGATGCTAAAGAGGAAGCGCTCACTAAATGGGTGTTTAAACAGCCTGATTTTCTGGCTTTAGTTGGAAAGGAAATCTGCAGGTTGACATAAAAATAATGTTTCTATGGCAAAATCAAGACATTTCGAAGAATGTCATCTAATCCTTTTGGGTTGGAGTTCCTTCTGTCTGGTGCAAGTTGGTCAACTCCTGACAACAAAGCTGTGATTTTACAACTACATGTATGATTTGCAGCCAGGCTTGCATTTCATTTACAAATTCAAATGTTTACTTCACGAACAAAAATGCTTTGACACTAAAATAACCTTCTCCTTAATTTTTGCACAGTGATAATACAATTAATAAACCTCTCAGTGGCTTGATTTGGCTTGGATGTTCAAAATGTATTTGTGTGAAGGCAATTAAAAAGTTTCCGAGTGTTATTACTTAATTTTTAACCTGCTGGAATTATTTCGACTGCAGCTGTAAGTTAAATCAATTAATATCTTGGTTACATATGTTTACTGCACATACAATGCAGAGATCAAGCACATCAAAAAGCACGAAATAGTACTTCAAAAGTACAGACATGTTGTTCAGAAGTAACTTTAAAACTGACTTGTCCCATTGTTTATGTTGATAAACTAATATATTGAAATGTATCACAACAGAAATGCATCCAAAGTAAATGCATCCAATGCTAGCTATCTCAAATACTTGCAGTTACAATAGTAATTTCCTCTTCACTTTGAGATTTCTTACCATCTGAGCAGATGTATTTTTACTGAATCTTCATGTATTCTGAATGACTCGATGAGCTTAACTAAATAACCCTCTTACTATCGGCAGAAGGTTAAATTATAAAAAGGACATTGCATTTACACAGACAACCTTTAATATGGCAAAAATAGCCATGTAGCTGTAAACAAACTGTGTTAATTACTTGTTTTCTTCTTAATGTATAATTAAACGTCTACCTGCAGTGGCATAATTTCTTTTCTACTTCATTTTAAGCATATTTGTGAATTAGTTGTATCAAACATATAATTTTTATGTTTTTAAGACTTAGTTGAAAAATTCCCAAATCTATTACTTATAAATCTATAAGCATAAGAAAGCAATCCTCCAGTATGATGCAGCCAGGACTCCTTTCATACCTGTGATCTTATCACGAACTAGCTTGCAGGACTCGATTTCGCCGATGCTGCCGAACAGGCTGCGGAACTCCTCCTGGGTCATGTTCTGGGGCAGGTAGTTCACTATGAGGTTCGTCTTGCTGTCGTCGTTTGTTGGACCGGTCTGCATGGGCGAGGGGCATCCACGGCTGTTGGTGGTCGGGCCGTTGGCTGTGTTGCCTCCACCGCTGGGGCCGTTTGTCACTGGAGCCTCCATGTTACTGATGATCTTTGAGAAAACGCAGGAGTAGAAAAGGGAAGATGAAAAGAGGCTCATGAGAGAGGAAGGACTGAGCAGAAGGAAGAGACGGAAAAAGATGACATTCAATAGGATGAGAAGGACAAAAATGTTATCCTGAAAATCTTTTTTCTTGCAAATAAGTTTACTTAATTTGAAGACAAAAACAAGAACTTTAAATGAAGAGAAAAGAATACATATTTTCTCTACATTTTTTCCCCCCTCATTTCAATAAGAATGGAAAGTTCATAAAATGTGAACTTTTGATCCATGAAGTTTTTAACAAATACACATTTGTTAAAAACTTACCAGAAGCATTTGATCCTCTTTGAGTTAACTGCCAACCAATAAATGCCACATAGTCCACATTAAAACGATCTTGAAAAATTTTAAAGTAAAATTTATTCAACTCTTCAAATTCCTCAACATTTTTATACAACCTATTGCTCTTTTTTTTTAAAATTAAATCTCAGCTTGGAGAACTTGCTGTCTAACTAAGGATTAGCATCTTCTTTAACGGTGTTATTCTGCCTCCATATTTTAACCCAGAGGGAAACAATTTTTTCAAACATAAATCAATGAAAAGTGATTATCTCCTTGGTGCAGAACGTAGCTCTGAACCATAACAGTTCCACCACCCTGGCTCACAATTGACATGAGATCCTTCTTCTGAGGCTGCCTTAATGTGACTAGTGTATTACTTCAACAACATGCAGTATTTCCTATTGGTACGCATTAACTTCTACCAGCTACAGCTGCAGAGTTACTTGCAGAATAAATCCTGGGAATGTTTCCATCTTCTGGTCTTGGCCTAAGCTCCCTCCTAAAAGGCGATTTTATTTATACCGGAAAGATTCTTTCATTGGTACTTTTTCCTAAAGCTTTCAGAGAGCTCTGTAAATCTTGGCATGGCAACACCTCGCACTTCAAACGCAAAAAAGGAACACCAGGTGCTAGTTAGAGGTTTAAATAAGACAGGTTTCATCTGTTACCACATACGGAGGCTGTGATCACTGGCAAATAGTCTGCAGCAGAAGCTTTTTGAAAGTTAAAAAGAAAAAGGTCTAGGATCGGTTAAATTTGTGTGTTAACATTTTTTTTATTACTATTAAAATGGAAATTACAACAAAATATTAGATTAAGCTGACCTTTATTTGAGAATGTTATCTTTAGTAAGAAGGCAGAATTAAAGAGGATTAAAAAAAAACAACTATACGCATATATGTGCATATATTTTAACATTATAGATTCTCATACTGTCATGCCATAAAATGAAACATCCTGACTCATTTAAATCCTCCCTTTATTACTATGAATCTTAATTAATTCCTTATGCTAAAGAAGGAATTTATATAATTCCTTAATGTTACAAAGGAAAGTCTTCAGGAATGAATGTAAATTGATTATTATCAAATTGTTAATAACATTCATCTTTTGCAGAAATACAGTAGCAAACACATAAACCACACCACCCACAGTACATTTAACATCTCTAAACATTCATAAATACAACAGACACAAAAAAGTTAAACAAGTAATCCATCACAATCTCTTTGTAGTTCATTGATGTCTACTGAGGACTGCAGGTAAGGACAGTATCAGAGGGAGCCCTTCAGCTGGCAGTCTGATGGCTGATGCTGCTGCTGTGACAGAGGGAGGTTTGCATATTTATATAGGAGTTTTTTGCAGAGCATCTCAGGATCAAAGTGTTCACAGAGTGACTGTGAGGTCGCTGTGAGTGTGAGAAAATGCAGACAGAAGTGCAAAGAAATGAGAGCCAGGGAGAGGTGATTTCCACATTTCCTACCAAAACGGTCTGACTTTTGATTATTTCAACATTACGAGGAACTACACAAACAGCTAGATTAAACGTGTTCACGTGATCAAATGAAACATCCGTTGTGTACATTAGGGAGAGAGTGTGCATAAGATAGTAAATAGCCTGTTTGGCACTCAAGCAAAAAAAAAAACAAAAAAAAACGGAAGAGGAACAGAAACTATTTTTACCACAGATCTTAAATCCTCTGTTTTCTGTCTCTGATGGACTGCATTGATGGTGATTCTGCATGAAGAGTCACGAAAACTAAAAGGTGTACTCGAGTCCTGTCATACAACAGCAAAAGCTCTTTCTGACCTAACATTATGACACAAAAAGCTGATGATGCAAACACCCTTTAATCTGATTACATCAAATTTATAAGTCATCGCTCAGATCTCTTCTTTCCCCTTGCTCAACTATTCAGCTTTCGGTCTATTTTTAACTATCCTTAAGTATGAGCAGAAAGGCTGCACTTGGAAGCTGGCTGGTTTTAGCAAAAGAAAAACGACAAGTCCTGCTTCTCTATTTCTGGATTATCAAAAGGCGGGGCTGGTGTTCTAATAATATAGCTCAAAGCACAATTTAAAAATTTCCTTCTGACTCCAGAAATAGTTTCCAGGGGGGAAAAAAGACCAAATTACACACTTACTTTGTACTCATTTCTTGGCTTTAATTACCTTTTATCTATATGTGATACAATAAATTATACAACAGATTTTATTATTTAACAGAAAAATGTGTATACATTTTTATATATTTTTTTTATTTTGTACTTTTTCTAACACACTTTTTCCTTTCAGCACCTATTTGCTTGCATTCATGAGCACCCAGTAATTTTTAGCAATGACGTTCAATGTTCTTCATTGAATGTCACCTGGACAACTGTCAAGTAATCTGTCTCTCCTATGATAACGTAGGTCATAACAGAATGTAATAACTTTAAATTTTCAGAAAAACAAGATTTTGGGTTTTCACCAGCTTCGAGCCATAATTATCAAAGAAATACAAATAACACTTAAGATATATCACTTTGTGTGATGAATATTGATGGAATCATTTGTGTTTCTGACATGTCATGTAAAGCAAATAACACCTATTCTTAATGTTTGGTTTATTATAACTAAACTAACCTTAAAAATGAGTCCTAAAAGTTCACACAACCGCAGTAAATCAGACTCAGACAGTCTCTCCCAAATAACTACATCAGCAATGTTACTCGATAGATTACCTGGGCCTAAACATCCATCCTTTCCCTGGTTTCTGGAACAGCCTTTAAAGCGAGGCTGGTTTTTCTAACACCATTCTGTTCCTCCACAGAAAACATGCCAGCCTTCTGCTTGCTGTTCCCAACACACAAATGCACGCACAGGTTTGCATCCATCCATCCGCAGTGAGTAGAAGAGCACACACTCAAAAGGCAGCGCACACATATGGAGAGAGAACAATGGCTCAGGCCTACAGCAGAAAACAAACAGACAGGGAGTTGTCTAAAACCTCTTAAGATGAGAGCTGCATGCAAATTGTTCTTTTGACAGTATCCTTCCCTGCTCACTCACCGCTCTGCCACAACAGAGATACCGAGACAGGCTGAGAAAGACGAGGGGAGAATGGCGTCTACTGTAGCCATAACAGAGTTGATTGGAGAGGGCCTTATTAAATCTGTTTACATTCCCCGCTGAGCACCATTCTGTCAGAGAGACTTTCAACTCCATGGGACATATTCTGAGGAGTTTTTACACCAAAATGGCTGCCTCTAATTAACAGGGACCTGCCGAGTCTCAGCAGCCAATTATATTGCTCTCCTCATCCCTGCCCACCAGCGTTGGTGCTGCTCAGCGGTCCACTTCATGTTGGTTGTGAACGCTCCAGCTGTCCTGGCTCTCCCACTGTGGAGCCTGGTGCTGGGGACACAATTCATAGCATCCACGTCTTGCTGACTGTGCACAAACACTGCAGCTTAGCCTCAGGAGTTATATTTCAAGCCCTGCATGGGACATATAGCATTGGTCTTTTTTAAAAGTAACACACCCACTGAAATCCTACATTGAAACTTGATATAAAATATATGTAGACATATGCTGCTGCTCATCTTTGGAGAAATAAAACTCCATTCGAACTATGAAATCCTTAGGTTTATGGTGATCTTGAAAATTTTAATTGGACATTTTATCCCTTTATAACCTCAAACTTCACTGTATTTTATCCTTTTATGTTACAGATCATCTGTAAAATGGAAGAAGGACACATAGATAAAGTGTGCATTCTATTCACTAAGAATACATTGTTAAGCTACCTTTTGGTGCAATTACAGCTGCATGTCTTATGGTGTATGACTGTACTAGCTTTGAACATCTAGAAACTATACTTTCTGCCCATTTTCAATGGAAAACGTCTCGAGCTCAGTCAGATGGAATGGAGACCATCAAGTTTTATCACAGATTCTCAACTGGAGTTATCTCAGAATCTAAACCATTTCATTAAAGATCTGGCTGTACTTTTAAGTTCATTGTCCACTGGAGCTATTGCAACCTAACATGGAGTAACAGAGTAACTCTACCATTTTTATTTTTTTGCTGTTGTAATTTTTGGAAACCATGTGTAATTTTGCTTCCACGTCATAGTTATGCACATCCTTTTGCTCGTCTGTCACTTAAAGCCCCCCCGAAATAGGTCAAAGTTTATTGCTGTAATGTGAAAATTAGTTGAGAAGCACAGTAAGTGTTAACACAAAGCAAAGCAGTGAAAAAGCTTTAAAGAAAAGTGCATCAGAGTAATACTGAGAGGTTTCAAAAGAGCTTGAGTGCTTAAAAATAAGAACAAAAAGCAAAGAAAAGCGAAGTAAAAACTTGAGAAAGTCTGAGTTTCTTAAAGGAAGAAGATGTCCCTCTGAAACACAGGAGACATGTGTGAATCATTTTAACCACTAGAGCATGAATATGTAGAAAGAAATTTAAATTTAAACTAAGTGGCTGAATATCTACTGAACTCCCTCAAATAACTACAAATGCTGAAAACATCAGCAGCAGCAACAGCTTCCTCTGCCACACATTCTCCCTGCTGCCTGCACTTTAAAGCCCCCATCCATCAATCTCTCCTCTAGTTCCAACTGTCTCAGTCAGCAGCATCACCAACCAGTGTGCAGTTATGTACACAGTGAAATATCAGATCATATCACTTCATGAGTGTGTAAAATGGCTGGGCCATCCATTTGGCAGAAGTAGTCTCCTTACCATCTTTGGCTGCGTCAGCAATCCCTTCTCTGCCCAGCCCTGGAGCTGTGGGAGCTCTGCTTGACGCCACTGTGTCTCTGTCGACCCCTATGGAGCGGAGCACAGGGAGGGGGGGACGCACAGCCCTCCGTCAACATCATATACTCACTTTGCAACGTTAGGGTTATGGTGGGATTTGGGGAAGGGAGAAGGCGGGGTGATTAGGGTGTTGGCAATGTGGCATCATTGTTGAAAAACACTCTTGTACCTTTACAGTCACCACCAGTTAAACTAAAACAAAGTGTGTGTTTTACAGGCATGAAAATGGAAGTAAACACTGGGAACTATAAGATGTAATTTTTGTAAACGCTCACGATTTTCGCAGCAAAAAGAATAATAAACGTGTCAGTTGAAGCTTGTAGATTGGCGTTGTGGCTGCAATGACCTTGGCAGAGTTTATAATGAGGGCTTCCCTCTTGCTCTCTGAAGGTAAACAAGCCTCTGGTTGAACAGGCAGAGCCGCCACAAATGAGCAGGAGCTCCGCTCACTGACTCTCCAGAGCGAGGGGGAGCTTAAACGCCCGCAGCTACCTATGGATGCTACAAGAGCCAATTTAGCAAGAGAAGAGGAAGAAAGAAGGTATGACCTCTGCCTTCATTTACTCCCTCAGAGAGTCGAGGAGCGGGAGTGAGGGATCAGTTGGGAGGATGAATAAAAAGGCAAGGGTTGAGTAATGGGGAAGACACTTCCAATTGTTCAAAGGAAGGGAGAGGCAGAGGTGGTAGAGAGGAGACAGAGTCTGTGCATGTTCTGTTGTCAATGTGTCTTGTAAACTAAGGCAGGAATGCATAATGGAGGTCTAAATGAGAATGAACTGTCAGTTAGAGAGGAGGGAAAAGGAGAGGAAGGGGCGGAGAGGTCAAGGTAGAAAGGAAGACATGACATCTCTGAGCTGACAGGTGGAGGTAAATATTGAGATATTTTTGGCATCGTCACAAAGACAAATCATTGGAGCCACCTCTTGTTTTCAGTGAGGTGAAGTTCAAAGGATTACTGTTGAAGTGGGGTCGGGAAAAACATGAACTTTATTGGGACAAACTGGTTATAAAGGTTTAAATTAGTGGAGATTAAAATTTTTGTTTGGATGAAAAAAATCTGTAAACTTCAGTAAAATGCCAAACGTTTGTGAATAAATGAGCATATTCACAAATGTCCTCCCATAGTTAAAGCTGTGAAAGGACAATTCATTTCAGAGCTTTTCAACCTTTAATGTGACTTATATTAAAATTGAAAAAAATGAAACAAAATAAAGTTCTGCCTCTGGTTAAGTCACTCTTTAATTGATGTAAGCTTTTGGTCATTGTCTTGTTTAAAGGTGTAGTTGCTTTTCATCCTCTGGATTACAGCTGAGGTTTCCTATCTAGTTCTGATTATTATGTAACCGCAATTTTCCCAGTCCTAGCTGAAGAAAAAACAACCCTGAAGATGCTACCAACACCATGCTTCGCTGCGGGTATATTTTTTTTTGGTAATGTCTTTTGTAAATTTTTTTTGTTGTTGTTTTTGGAAATTATGGCCAGAACTCTCAACTATCATATTTTTTTTAAAATAAGCTTTCAAAAGTGCTGTTGAGGAATTCTGTTTGGCTTAGATGTGTTTGTTTATAAGAAAATTATAGCATCTTCCCACCATACCCAGCGAAGACCCTCTGGTCTCTCCGGACCATGGCTTTTGCTGTGAGATGTGGCAGGAAAAGCTGAAATTTATTTGAGCTACAATAAATAATGGCAGATATGTACTGAAGATTATTATTATTTTTTTTTTATTGCGTTGCACAGATTATTGATCACATTAAAGGTGAAAAAAATCAGATTTATCTTGGTCTTCTGTTTAGACCAGAGGTATGTAGAATTTATGTGAGAGAGTAGAGTGTAAGCAATGACAACGATAGTTAAATCCCAAGAGCCTAGCATGAATTTGAAGCCAAATAAATAAATACAATATAGCATAACTGACCAACATTCTTTAAATCAAGAGGAAATGCAGGGCACCAAAGGGAAAGGGATGTCTATGAAGTATGCATATCAAAGAGATTTGTCCCATCCTTTAAATGTAAACTTGAAAAGCTACCCTGAAAAAAGGAAATGTTAGGCAGAGGTGAAACATCAAACACAATTTTTACCCACTCTGCAAAGCCGTCACTTTACATACTAAGTGAATGGCGTGCTGCAGCAAGCAGACAATGCAGGGGTTTGGCTGTATGTAGAAATGCGGTGATAAAAATGTAGGAAGCAGCAAGCAGATGCATATGAATCTCATTTCCAACATCTAACATAGCACAGAGGTACAGAATGTCAGGAAAATGAAGCTGACGTTCTTCGAGGGAGAGTTTGTGACGCTGCATCTCATTTCAAACTCCTTTTTGATGCTCAGTGCTCAACCATTTGATTAAAACAAAACAGTTACAGGTGACACTCACGCAAAACACCCACACACAGCTTAACCTTGCTTCATATCCTCGCTATCCTTGTGTTTATCTCACAACAACACACGTGTGCTGCTTCAGATAGAGCCTGCAGTGCAATTACACAAGCCAACCACCGAGATGAAAACCCGCTCATGGATACATTTTCAATTATTCAGGGAATACATTTCAGTCGGCTCTCAGATGCTGGAAAAAAAGTTATTATATAATCAATACACTCTATAAGATCATTAATATTTGATGCCACAAAAGTGCTTCCTGTCTCCTTGGGCTTCCGGCCAGTGGGATCTGGGCACTGCTGTCAAAATAGGACAAGCTTTCTCCGCCTACAGCGAAAAAACATTTGCTTTCCTCTAATATTTGAAAAACTCCCTCACTTAGTCACCTGGAGCGCATTTTGACTAAAATTTAAGATGAACATAATTGAGAGAAATTCCATCCATCCATCCATCCATCCATCCATCCATCCATCCATCCATCCATCCATCCATCCATCCATCCATCCATCCAT
>CAEFZY010066554.1:0-13034 GCA_903066815.1 Brachyrhaphis roseni
ACAAAATGAGGTACAATTCTCAAATACATTCATCATTTACTAGATTCGTAATTGTAAAATTAGATAATACATTTCATTAAAAACATGCTATTCGTACTTAAGAAATGTCTTATAAAGTAAATGTTATTAATCTAAACATTTGATGTTATATTCAGTTTTACACCATCCCAGATGTTATTTTCTGAAAGACTTTAATCTTCCGTGAACCCAACAAACTTCTCTCTCTCAGACTCAAGTGATACTGGCTCCTCGAAATGCCAGTTTTATGACCTCCTGATCCTGCCTGATAACAGAAGAGGAGCCTGAGGGAGAGTTCCCTTTAACTCATTAACACATAGTTGTTCTAAATGAGAATGTTCAATATATCTTTTACACATAATATAGGATTAACTGTATAAAACACTAAAATAATCATATTTTCTCAACACTAACAAAACAAAAAGTGACAAAGATGTATCTTTGTAGTAAACAAAAGATACATTTATTGTCACGTGTTTATTTATTGAGTGAACCTATTTAACGTCTCTGCTGACATCTGAGGAGCGGTGATCTCAGCTGGTGGTTATGAAATCATGATTAATACATGATACAGAGATGGAGATACACGATTAATTTAAAGGGCTTTATATAAATCCCCATACCTTTTATTTCAGAAAGACCAATCTATCATTTTTCTCGAGTTTATTTTTAATGAGCCTCCCAGATTAATTTCCAAGGAAAAAGGGAAGTTCAAATTACCCTGCCGACCTACTTAGAGCTTCTCTTTTTCTCAAGGTATCCTCTGTTGATGGGGAGCCACTGCGTGACAATAGGCGCTTCTCACGACTTTGCATTCAGGGGAGAAATAAGTTTTAATGAGTTATGTAAGTTAAATAAACAGTTTCCAAAGCACTTGCAGTTTTTTGTTTTTTATTTTTTTCTCAGACTATGAAGTCTGGCGTATTCCTCGGTTCCTCCTGCTGAGGTACGTCAGGATTAGCTCCTTTTCACATCCTCTTACTGTTTGTTGCCCGGTAGCCTGCTGTGTCAAGACTTAATTTAACACCAAGTGCAGCACAAATACATCAAATCAGCATAATTAGACATTATTTTTTCTTTAATTAGTCAGCGAGAACGATCAACCTCTGCTGAGTATAGACTTTGCTTATGCACTTACATTCAAACAGGGAACATTAGAATACTAAAATTTTAGATTTTGTTTTTAGGTGAGCACAATTAAGAAAAAATATATATATATAACTTTACCACAAACTAACAATTAGTCAGTGTAAGAGCAGAATGATGTCAACATGTTCTTGCAGCTGAGGGAGAGAGATCAAATGTCTCTGCTCTTGCAGAGTCTTTAGAGATCAGCGGGGAAGAGAGGAATCGGACTCCTTGATAGTTACCTTTTTAGGTTTTTTTGGGTTTTCATCATATTTTTCCAACAGACTCCCACATACAAAAAAAGTATATAAAAATTGTTTACAATGATGAGGCAAAGGCAGGTTTTCCGTCAGCTCGTGGAAAACGATCTCGGTGCGACGTCGAGATCGCACCGAGATCTTGACGGTGCGATCTCCTCGTAAACGGCGATGTTTGCCGGTGGTCATCAGGTCGTTTTGCGCATCGCGCACTTCTACCCCAGGGTAAAAATACGAAGGCTGATCAGAAATGGACCTGTGCCCTTACGTCGCTGGGATCTGCCCTCTTTTTTATTTTATTTTAAGAGCTGCGTCAGGGCTGCCAGCGATAGGTCTTCTCTTCTTTCCTGTAATTCCAAGCACCAAGTGTGATCTGAAAAGAAGTGGCTCCGATGTTTCGCGGGTTCCACCCTGGCATTTTTTTTTTTTATATATATATAAAATCACTGTTTTATGTTCTGTTACGCTCAATGATCTCCACCTTCCTTTGATCTGCAAAGCTCTTTCATGGAATGTGCTTTCAAAAAGAAAAGATTGCGACTGATTAGCTGGCTGCAGTATCGTCTATGATTTGACAGGAAAGCGTACTTTTCAAGGTCTGCTTCTGAACTCCTGTTTTTTTTTGGTGTGAAACTTTTTTTTTTTTTAAACCCTCTGGTGTTGTTTTTCAGGTTGTATTTGTGCTTCTTTGACAAAGTTGTTGGCAATTGGCTTTTTAGTCGAGAATAAACTTGTAGGTGTATTTGAAATCCAAAGGCGGTTGTGAAGAGCATTGGCATAGGGGGAGATGTGTGGGGTGCCAGCTGCACCGTCAACCTCCGTCTCTGAGGACCTTTTGTTTTATGCTTCAAGAAGTAACTTATCTCTAATTCCTTCCATTTAAAAATTGTGAAAGTCCACCAACAATTATAGCCACCTGATGATCATAGCAAGCTAAAAAAATAAATAAAAAATCCAGGCATTTCGACTGAACATAAAGAGATATACATTTACACATCTATATCAGATGTATAATTAACTCAAAGTACCTTGTTTCATTCTCCCTCATGTTCTTCAACAACGAAGCACAAACTAGTATGTAAGTGTCAGTGAAATAATTTATTTTTTGAAAACATTTGCTTATTTCTAATAGTTAGGATGATGTGTTTTAAGTTGTTTGGTTCACGTTCTGAGATTTGTGTAAAATGACTGTATTTTATTTCGTGTCGAACTATTTTTTGCTGAAAGTTATCGCGTGAAAGGCTGCGAGACTTGAATAAGCAGAGAAGGAGCAGAAGCCTGGAACCGAGCCACGTGCAGCAGCCTCGTGTCTCCTGTAACCGTCAAGGTGTTTTGTAATTATATTTGTAATATTTTGTGAATTTATTAGTTGTGGTGTTTTAATTACTTCATATTTTAATTTAGAGTGGACGACGAAGAATTAATCTGTTAATGACTTCCGAAGTGGCAGGTGGCCACCAGGTAACTTTTGCTAAAGCAAGTGTCACCTGTCTGTCTGTAAATGTATCTATATCTAAAGCTTTGTCCTTTATTTCGATAGTTTTCATGGCGTTTAATAAAGAGTCCATCCAAAGGAAGCCGTGCCAGTGCATGTACATGTTCGATGATTTGTTTTCTCTCCGCACCATCAAAAACACCACAGAGAGCGCGTGAGGCTTTTTGAATCTTATCCAACGTATGAAGAGGTTTAAAGCCATAGAAGAAACTCAAGGACCCTTGAATTTTAGAGACTCTCAATAGGTGTAACAAAAAAAAAAGAAAAAAAACACTCAGAGATCTGTTGGCAGTATTTTGTGGAGCTCAAGGACAAAAAAGTTTAATTGAGTACACCGCAAGTCTGCTTTGAAAACACGTCGTTTGTAAAGCTAATAGTTTTGTTTCCTGATAAGTATTTAAGTTTTTTTCTTTGTTGTGAGTGCATTTAGAAACTACTAAATGTAGTTTCTAATCTTGACATAAAGGATCATAATTCATGATCCTTTATGAAGTTCTAACATTAGTTCTAACATTAGGGTTAGAACTAATGTAGCCAGCCCAGAGCGTTTTCCACATCGTTGATGCGCAGCATTCAGCCCATCTGAGACACGACAAGAACTGATGTTCCGCAAAATCTAGACTCTTCTCACCCATAGAACCTTGTGACATGAAATCCAACTTTTAATGTGAAAATGTGTTTCCCTTCAAAATATCAGAAACTAGACAATTTACGCTTTATCTAACCCACACGAGACAGTGTAAACTGGCCAAAGCAAATACCGTTCACCTATTCTCTGTCTGGATTGTATCCCAGTATCCCAACGGTGTGAGGGCAGGGTAGACGCACACACTGTTTGGCCACCACAGAGACACACCAGACAATCGAAAGTAAGAGGCAAAAGAGATCTGAGGTTCGAGTTGGTATGCTAAATTTGACCATTTAAAAAACAAAACTTTCTTCTGTTTTGCAACGACTGAAAACCGGTACATTTGCCATCTGGATTAGGTGAGGCCGGAGGACGTAGCCGGGGAGAAGGACACCTGGTCCTTTCTGCCTGGTTTGCTTCCGCCATTACAAAAAATCACATAATTGCCGGGATATGGGAGGACGGGAGGATGGATGGAAAATAAAATCCTTTACACAGAAAATAAGTGATATCGGCCAGACCCGGCTTATCAGCCATAAGGCCCTGGGCCACAGTGTTTCATAACCCATGCATTTGGGCACCGGGGCACAAATGATTGAACAAATGGAAGACAGATAA
The DNA here is from genome assembly GCA_903066815.1 of Brachyrhaphis roseni. Lineage (NCBI taxonomy): Eukaryota > Metazoa > Chordata > Actinopteri > Cyprinodontiformes > Poeciliidae > Brachyrhaphis > Brachyrhaphis roseni. The sequence continues at coordinate 4,145 of CAEFZY010066554.1, forward strand.
GCAAAAAAGGTCTATGGAAAAAAAGATACTGTGTCATTGTCGGAATATTGCCTTCAGAGGTGTAGTATGTAGAAGCTTGATAATGTCAGGCGGTGACTGGAAGGTAATTGCTTTCTAATGAATTTTGGTTTCCTTCCGAAATATCACCTGTTGCCTTTCTGGATATGATAGCGAGATGATGCAAAAGACCCGCTCTTCCTCTGGATATGCAGTGATGCAAGGATTGGTTGAAATGACTTTTTCCAATATTCCTGCTCCTTGTTTGACAGTTGTGGAGCATCATCATGCAACCAGCGGGTGCACTGATATGTGCGTTGGGCAAATGAAAATAGTCCATGTTGAGAATGTTATATCAGGCGTCGATACAGACAAATACATACTACATGAGAGAAGCAGAAGGAAGTGAGGGGGGAAAAAATAACAGCTCTAGTGAAATACTGCTATCCTGGTACACATGGTGGAGATTAAAATAAATGATAAATGAAGGATTAATATTAATTTACCCTTAAGCACCATGTATTCCTTTACAAAAAAAACTTCTCGATGTAAGTTATGGATTTTTTCCACTCCTTTCTTGAATAAACCAGGCTTGTCCTGACTATTAAACAATACAAACTGAATGGGACTGAATTGCGACAAGTTTATTCCACTTATTCAGTCGTTTATTCATTTATTCATTCTACTATGTTACTTTACAATTACAAATTCATGAACTTGCATGAAATGTCAACACAAAGTTGAAAAATATTTTGAAAACCAATGCAATGTTATTCTTCCACTTCACAGTTATGAGCTTCATTTTGTTTATCTCTTGAGTTCCAAATAAAAATGTATTAGGATTTGTGATTATATCTCAAAGGCTGAAAATAATTAAGCAGTTTAAAAACTGCTGCAGGGCAATTCAAAAGAACGAATTAATAATGAAGGAATCTTGCCATTGCTGACATACATAATGTAAATAATGCTTTTCGATCTAATACAGATGTTTTTTCCAAGTCCACTGGTGCATTATTCATCTATATTTGAACATGTTTTCACTTACTTATCATCAACGACTACCTACTTTTTTTCCCCCCTTTGTTGCTCAGCTCTCACTCTCAGTGGCTCCCCCCCGCCCGCCAGATCGTTGCTTTGATTGGCAGCATGGCAACCTTGCAGCTAATCACTTGTTACTATATGGGATCATACTATAATGTATAAACAGAGGGGGGAAAGGCAACAGTCAGGTGAAGAATCTGTCCATCTCCTCAGTCAGTAGACAAAAGTGGGGAGGAGAGTGAATCGCAAAAACCCATAAATATGTCAACAAAGCTGCAGTTTTACTACATAATGTAATAATTAAGCTTGTGAACGTTAAGCATGTTAATATTTCATAATGCAGATTAATCGCATTCCCTATTTTGATAAGGGCCTCTCTCTGGGCTCAGAGTTACATGGTCCGGTTCTGTGCTCAACAACGCAGAGTGGAAAACGTGAGTGAAAGAGAGTCAGACTGGTGAGCTCAACGGCAAATTCTGTTTTAAAAAACAAGCCGCGATGGACTTTTGGATAAAAACAAGATGGTAAGCAGCCTAGTTATTGCAACGGTGAATTATCCGTCCGTTGAAGCACAATCAGTTTGCAGTTAACATTTTCATTTAAGTAAAAATTCTAAGTTTCAGCAAAACATGACTAAAAATGCTTCCTCAACAGGACACTCTCATAAAAACGCTACATTCAAAAGGATTTATTAACATACAATACATTCATATTTCCCAAATTAAGCTAAAATATGACGATACAACCAACTAAGAGCCTTTTCCTCACACGAGAGCCAGCTCTCTCAAAAAAAACCCCACAATTCCCATCACTGGATCTTTCTGACTTACCCAGCATTGAATTTCCAAAACATCTCGTGGCAGCGCAGGTGAGTCAATTGTGGAATTCTCTATTTCTCTTTTTTTTTTTTTTGCTTTCCGTCAGCCTGGAGGCAATGTAATGTATCCAATACACTACGCCCACAAACTGATACAAAAAAAACAACAAAAAAAAACAATTGTGCAGCATCTAAAACACATCAGGTGCACCGGTGCAGAATAAAAGCCGGGTCATGAACGCATCAAGCAGAAACATAAAACACAGATGAGAAATTTGGGGGGAAGCAGTGGTCGAATTTAACGACCCCACATGACATTAAAAGTGCTCATATATCTCAAAAAGTGATTTGAATGAATGATGGTTCTCTATTAAAGCGAGCACGGGGGGGGAAGAGAGTTTTTCAAAATAAATTAGTTTTGGAAGAAAACTATATAACCTTGGACACCCTGTTGTCCTTGGGTTCTCCCCAGCAGTGATGCTTGGCTATTAGATTCATGAGTGTGTGTGTCTTTCTGCACATTTACTGAACACACGTTATTTCTTCAACGCTTTGCAAGAAAGCTGATTAAGGAGTGAATGAGGAAGCTGATTTCGGCCCCACAGAGGATCGGCAATGCGCAGGATTAATCAGACCCGTCTCCTAACTATACAGGTTAATTAGGGTTAAATGATAATTAGGACAACCATTATAAGTGCAAACAACCACTCAGGACCCTTAATCCGCCCAATGCTGCGCTGCTGCAGGAAGGTTTGTTTGTTTGTGTGGGGCGGCCCCATGCATCCAGATTTCCAAGGATATTTGAGGACTGTCGGGGCGACCGCATTCGACGGAAAGCACGGCCGGTGTCTCGAGAAACTATTTACATTTTAGAGAGGAAGTCTTGGCGCAAAGTGTGCTTCTTGCTGCAACTTGGAACAATGAAACCGTCCTCAAGTCGAAGCAGAGTTTGAGCTGAAAGTCCAAAAACATTTAGAGGAAAAACAACATCAAAAACTCGTGCCTTCCAAAAAGTTTGCTATCCCAACAGCGGGATCGGCATTAACGCCCGGGGATACTTCCTACCATAACCGACAAGCTGTTAATGTGTTGGGGTTCAGCAGGCGGGGGCATCCTCTAAAACACAATTTGCTCCCACTTTGCACTCGCAAATGTGACACAAAACGTTGCGGTGGGGAAAAAAAGAAATAAGTAAAATCAGAATTGATTTAAGTCCTGGCTAAAATGTCTCAGGTTGTGACCCCCCGTGCTCTGAAGAGTTTCCCCGTATTAGTATTCTGCACCCAGCAGCTTCTGCCTCGCAGGCAGGGCCTCAGAGCATGAATACAATCAATCAGCAATACTGTGGCTCTGCTGAATTCTTAGTACATCAACTTATTGCGTTTGACCATGTCTCGAGATCATCCTTCCAAATCTTTATCCCTTTCGTAATTCATTGTCACAACTCATTCGTTCATTGCGCTTGATGAATAGGACTCTTATTCAGCCTATGGCCCTGAGTGAAGTGCTATTGGCCATGGTAGTTCCCCCCACCTCCATCTGCATCTCTAAATATTCAGCTAATCTTGAGTTGTTTGCGCACTGCACATGTACATAAGGTAAATTTATCATCACCTAACACCCTCGCCATGCTTATGAAAAAGCCCTCGCGCTGTCAGGACGGTCTTACAGTAGCAGCGGGCATTTCATTCCATCTTATTTTCATTTAATTCCTCTCTTGAAGGCTTGTACCAGGGGGTCTCCTGTGATCTGACTGCAGCCCGACTGAGTAAGTCCTGAGCCACGATGAAGGCTTGGATAAGCATAATGATGTTTGGAAGTGTGAAGTTTTTTCGCTGCCTTTAAATGGAGATGGTGATTTTTCTCCTTACACCTCTGTGCTTACTTAGAGCTCAGACTATGGCCAAGAATTTCAATTGATGGGGTCTTATTCACAGACAGTTTTTTCCCCCCTCTTTCTCTTTTCCTGCGTGTGTCTGTGTGTGAGTCGCATTCTCTCCTGGTTTTGCTACCCAAAAGGTGCAGCCGCCTCTAGATCAGTGTTGAACAAGAGGCTGGGTTATGAATTTCAAGAGTTGAAGAGGGGAATAGGTTGCTGTTATTTATTTATTTACTCAGTCAGCTGGTAGTTTTTTTTTTTAATGGTGTCCCCGATTAAAAAAATGTGCAGAAGGCGTAGGCCTGTCACAATAAATCAATTAATCGCTTGGTAACTTAAAAGAAATGCAGTAATTTTCATTTGCTTGATTTATTGTTTTTCCTCCTTTTTCTCTCTTTTTACCAAAAACTGAATGATAAAAGCCTTCAGTCTGGCGTTTTGGTCTCAACTAGCCCTTTTTGTTTGAAAGACGATTTTGTTTACAGAGTCTTCATAATTTGTTTCATTTGTTGTTTCTGTTGTTTTCTTTATTTATTTTGGATATTCCAAACATCTTCCAGTTCCAGTTTTATGCCATTGTTACTATTATATTACTTGAACACATTCTCAAAACAACGTTATCGTTTATCGCAGTTAGTTCTTGGACAATTTATCGTCCAGCAAAACTGCATATATACCTATTGAATACATGTCATCGAATCATGTCTGTTTTATTAACACTTTTTAGAAATTGAGTGTGAATTAACTTTGAATTAGTTTCTATTACAAATGTGCACAAAACATTGCCGATATTCCGCTAATGTCGAATAGAAAACACAATTTCACAATTGCTGTAAAGATTTGATTTTTTTTCTTTGTGTTTATTTATATTTCTGTGTCCTGTGGCGTCTCTATGTTGTCCTGGCTATCCCTTGATTAGCTACACCAGTTCTCTGTGTATTTAAACCCACCTTTGTTCCTTGTTCTTTGTCGGGTCTTTGTCTAGTCTGTCGTTTTGTGTGCCGCCGTCAGATGTTTTCCCAGTTGCTACCAGTTCTGAGCCATCAGCCTTCCGCTGGTCTGTGCTGCCTGGATTATTGTGCTTTTTTTTTTCATTAAATCATCATTTTTCTTCATCTCAACCTGGGTCCACAGCGTCCTCCTCACAACCTCTAATCGCATTTCATGACAATTGCGGTGTTTTCGTTAAATAAGAAACGCAATCAAAATCGCAGGTGAATAAATTTGATCCCGCAATAAGTCGTTAAAAATCATCCCACACCATCATCCTCGCACCACTTCCTGTCTTTTTTTTTTCATCTTTTCTGTCAGTAGTAACATCCTGTCGTTGATCACGACTCGTGTGATGCGCAAATAGTGTTTCCATTGCAGTTTTGCTAAATATTCGAATTTCAATACAGCCGAAAAACCACCATATCCTACCACAAATCAAAAAACCTGAGTTGGCATGTTTCCATTAAGCAAATTTATCTTCATAACCCCGCCAAGCACAATTAAAAGGTTAATGGAAATAAACCTATAGAAGTCAGTTTCTCTCAGCTGCTCTTCAAAATTAAGAAAGGTACATTTTTCTGATATTCACAAGTCAGGCAATGGCTACAGTAAAACACTTACTACACTAAACATATTTGTATCAACAGTCAGTTTTAAAGCTTCAAGTAACTTAAATTTTCACAGTAAAGGCTGACCAATGTTTATCTTGCCATTAGGCAAATGGATGACAATGGTGGTAAAAGAAAAATTATTGTAGACAAACAACAAATATGCAAAAAATATATGGTGAAGAATTTATGATGCTGATTGAATGTTTCCCTTTCCTGTCAGATTTCATTGTGTTGCAAACGTTTGAAATTGCAGGAGATTTTAACTCAAACTCAACTAGCATCCGCTAAAGACCGAAAAATTAACAGTCTGAAACATTTGCTCAAGTTTACACAGGAGTGGCTTGACACAAAATCAACTTCCAGTAAACTCTCTGCTGCCAGACCAACACTACAGAAAGCCTGTGGACTGAGATGTAGAGAAGACAGTGGAGGTCGTAACCCTGGACTCTGAATAATTTAGATAGATTGTGAAGAGAGGAATGGTCAAGGATCCCACCACCTCTATGCTCCAACCTTGTAAAATGTTATAGGAAAATGTTTTTTTTTCTTTTTTTCTTTCCCCTCAAAGTGTTCAGAGAAGCAGAGCCAACATGTTTGGAACAGTTGATGTATTAATAAAAATGGTTGTTATGGAGACTTGGTGACCCCACGTTGGCACTTTTACCTTCAGTTCTCGAACAGTAAACTCTGCTGCCATCCTCCTTCCTGACTGTGGCAGCTAAATAAATTTCAGCCTTCGTCGGCTGGCTACTTTCTTGTAGCCATTTTCTGATAATTACACATTTGTGCTGATGATGTATTCTTCTTTTTATTTTAATGAAGGTTAATGTCAATACGTCCAAAAACTAAAACTCAATCTTAATATAGTTTCTTGAGTTATTTTGTCAAAATCCATGCTTTGGTTACTGGAAATATTTAATGTTTTGAGGAATCTATATTTTTTTTACACCTCATGATTTCCTCTAAAACCATGACATTGATATTCTCACATGGTACACAGCTGAACAATAAAGCTGTGAATGCAGTTTAATAATATTTCATACAGGCGCGTTGGATCTCTGCTACAGCTACCACACACACAAATATACATAAGTTATAGTCTCTCATGACTTGACTCTGCAAAATCAAAAGTGTCACGCCACAGCAATGGTACATGTAGCTCTTGTGGAAGAATATCGTATACTAACTAACTTGCTAAAAACAAGTTGTAGTGTTATTTCATAAAATGAAGTCATGATATGTTTACGTTTAATTTCCATGCATGTTTTCAGTCGATCCCTGCATTACCGATGATGTTGTTTGGTTCTTTTCAAGGGTTTTTAAAATGTGTTATGTTTATAATTTGATTAGAAACCAGAATTAACTCTTGTATTGTTTTTAAATTCATGATTTCTCTCGCTACGCAATACATGTAACGCTCAACAAATGTATTTCCCACTGAAGACAACAAAATTATATTTGACTCTTCTTCGCCACTGACTGGTGCTTGACTTTGACAGTGTGTTTTAGATTAATATTGTGTGCTGATACACTTCTATAGAAGGAATTGTTATGCCAGTGAGTATTTGGGTAAATTGAAGTCATAAAGAAACTCTTAAGACATTTCTCTCACACACACTTACATGTGGATTGCCGAAATGACAGAAAAACATTCAGATTTTTTTAAACTTATGTGGGTGGAAGCGTGGCACGGTGCTAAAATAAACTAAAGACTTTATTAAAGTAAGAGAAAACAACCTCAAAATTACTTTCAACTTGAAATCTGGATGTAATTTAATGAGACTTGAGGACATGTGACAGTGAGTCACATGTCTTAGAACATTTGACGATTTTTACTTTTCAGTGACAAAAATGATTGTATGAAAAGTCAGAGCAACTTTTTTCTGTGACTACAGACTGAATTAAGATAAGCAAACATCAAAAGGCTGATTGAAACCTAAAGTCACAAACTGCGTGATAATGTAGTCATTGTGCTAAATACAACGTTGTACAGCAAAACTTTTCCTCCAAAATAATAAATAAAAATAAAACTACATAATAAAAATAAAAAAAGACACAAGTCTTTAGTTGGTTAACTGTATGCTGTCGAAATAAACTTAACTAATTTCTCACAGTTGAACTTGCTTAAACTTTATTTTATAGACATGTTCAAGGAGATTTTGTTTTTCTCGAGTTTTTATTATTTAACTCGAGAAATACCGATTTCATACTATTTGCACTGAGGAAACATGAAGAAAATGTTGCGCAATCACTAGAAAAACAAAAACTCAAAACATAAAATTCAAGTTTTATATGTCTTTTTTTTTTATTTTGGCTTATTCTTTGATTAAAGTTAATAATGATACAGTACAGTCTCTGGTGTGCAGTTCTGAACATTGGGGATTCGATTTTATTTTTAAACTGCCTGCTCATTCGTATGTAAAAACTCTGCCACTGTTTTAAATACAAACATTTATATTTACGGAAAATGTTTATGTCTCATAAAATGAGAAAACAAAACAACAAAAAAATAGAACCTCATGCTGCCTTATTTTTCCTTTTTAAAAAAGAAGAAAGCTCTACTGCAGAAAAAAAGAGAGCTCTTGCTGCTGCTCTCACAGGTTTGATTACAAGTACATTGTTTTTATTGTGTCTTTTAGACGCGCACTGTGCCTCTCTACAAACACTGCAGCTGCACACCCTGGAGCTGCGCGGCTTTTCATAGCAGAAATTGCTTGACGTTGATAAAACATCTGCAGCGATAAAAGCGAAAACGCAGTCGATGGGCAACAGAAGCTATTTTATAGCCGAAGTGCAAAGGAAAACACAATTACTGGGGGGGAGGAGGACTGCGGAGCGGCTGAGTTATGTGCATGGCTGAGGACGCGGCCCCTTCCTGCCCCTTTGCGCTGACTGACAATGAGGTTGAAACTCACGGCAAACAAATTGAATGTCCAAATTTTCCCTGCCCTTTCAAACTTGTCCCGTAATTATCAATTCCACTTTGGAAGAGCAATTACTCCAAACCGTCAAAGCGATTATGCAATTTGCGGACATTGAGTCAGGCCTCGACCGTGTAGACATACGACGCTACTCGATGCCGTGCACAGTCAATTATGCACAGAAAACAAAGTATGTGGATGTTGAATGTCAGTCATGAGTTATGATGGTGTGAAAAATGAAATGCTTTATTATTAGCTTTCACATTTTCACTCAGTTCTGAGCAGGGGCGCAGCTACATATTTTTGAGGTGGATGCGAACATCTTATGTTCGCATCCACCTCCTGGCGCCCCCACCCCTGACATAAACTTGTACAAGTGGCCAAAGAGCCACTTCTGATGGCCTGTGTCTAGAACCGCCTCTGGGCTGCAGGTCTGAGGCATTTTGTTATCATGTTTCCTATCATTCTTGTAGCTTGATAGGAAGCCTGATCCAAACTGGCAATCCACATTAATAAAATGGTGAAATTATATTGACCACAAAACACTGTATTTTTAAAAGATATCAATGTTTTTCCTACACAATCCTAACAAACGTTTTTAATGTTCCCTTCACAATATTTATTTATTTAC
>CAEFZY010066562.1:0-42927 GCA_903066815.1 Brachyrhaphis roseni
ATTTTTATGACCTTTGTGCTGCTGAGAGCAAAAACCCCACAACAAACCATCGTCCTCCTGCTACTTCCTGTCATCTTCTTTGTCATTTCCTGCAGCAGTAACTTCCTGTTGTTGATCACATGGTTCATATGATGTGAGAAAAGTGTTTCCATTGCAGTTTTATGAAACAAATCTGTTTCTGAAAAACCACCTCACCTGGAGGAAAATCTTTTTATCGCTAAATGTGAGATTTCGTTTTTTGTTATTAATTTTTATTTTATCATACAAACTGTGAGCCGATTCATTCTGCAGCTTTTACGTCAGAATAAATGATGTATTATTTTTTAAAAGGCTGAAACTTTATTTTCATATCGACTCCTTTTGAATTAAAAATGTAAATTCAAGCTTGACTTCACAGTAAATTAATCAAATTAAAAACATCCATAACTGGTTTGAATTACATTAAATGAAAGCAGCTGGACTAAACGGCTTGTAACTAAAGTAAAAAGCATCACTTTGTGTATTAAGTTTTAGTAAATATTAATATTAACTGAACGCTATTAAGGAAATATTTATAATTCTGCCTCAGTAGCTGCATATTCTTGGTATGTTGCATTTATTCAGCCTGGCTGTGAGTTAAAGAGGAAACAAGTGAGTATTTACAACCAAAGCAGCTCATTTCCTTCCTTCAGTTTCTCTTCTCCCAAAATGTGAATTTATATCACGAGCTCATTCCACCGCTGAATATTTTAGTGACAAAAGTAATTACCTTCTTCCTACTCCCATGCACGGCGGCGTGCTGAGATCAGACAGAGTCGCAACGCGGCAGAAGAAAAACGGTTCCGTTTGCAGGTTTTTATTTTCTGGAAACCAAACGAGATGACAGGAACGTGGTTCTGGTTTTCCTCCAGACGTTTAAGTTAGAAACGCACGAGAAAGCTGTGATGAACAGGCAATATTTTGTTTAGTTTCTACAGTAGTTCGAATATCTCAGTACACTTTAAGACAAAACTAACTTTTCAACAAGATAGGGAAAATATCTTATTATAAATGAAATAACCTGCCAGTAGGACCAGCACTTTTCATCAATATTAAAAATGTATTTACTTAAAACAAGCTCTTATTGTAAGTTACTTTTATTTCAAGTGGAAACTGCAGTGTTCTACTTTAATATTGGTAAATACTAAGAAGATCCGCAGCTACCAGCAAGTTAGTTTGTCTTATTTCAAGTTTACTAAGATATTTGCAGTAGAAACGTAACAAAAACACTTGGTAAGATTTTGTTTTTGCAGTGAAATGCCAAAAACACACAACTTGCACTGTAAAAACACAAAATCTTAAGGATTTTTAGTCTAACTCCTAATGAAAATATTTTAATTAACTTGAAATAAAACAAGTAACGTTTCAGAAAGATATGATAGTTTTTTTCCAGTAAATAATTCTTAAGTATTGATAAAAAGGACTAGTTCTGTGGCAACTTATTTCACTTTTAGGACATTATTACAATAAGTGAAAACATCTGCCAATGAATTAGTGACTTTTATCCATATGCAAGAATCATTTACTAAAATCAAGTTCCTTTATCTTGTTGAAACTAGGTTAGTTTTTTAAGACATTTGCACTAGAAACACAAAAATACTTGGTAAGATTTTGAGTTTTTGCAGTGTTCTATAATATCCTACTGCTTCAGCTTTTGTGATTTTTTGGTATTGACTTCTTTTATTGTTTTTGAAATGTTCGGAAGGGAAGGACTTCAGATTTTTCCACGACTGTGAAAGTTTCAATTCTTAACCAGAGCAGAAAGATTTGAATAAAATCTACCAGTCAAAGTTCAAAATGTTTACAATTTCTACTACATTTCTTGTCAACTTTTAAATTCCTGCATCAGATCTGCTTGGACCAAATGTGGTTTAAAGATGGCGATGGTGAATTCCCATCTTTTGCTCCCTGTTTGAACTGAACAGGGAATTTGTGACTAAAACTCAGATACATTTTTACCAACAGTAGAAATAAAGGAGCCATTTTCCTTCAGGGCAGATCAGAGTCTTGTTCGTTGTATCTACAGAAAAGGCTCGTTATTGGCAGCTGAAGGTGCAGTTCAAGGTGGTTTTTAGTGTGAACGTTATTACTCCTCCTCTGCAGCCTGAACTCTTTGATCCGAAGCTAAATTACTTTTAAAGCCGTTTCAGCTGCATACGAACCAGCAGAGCACATTTTAATCCTAATTATTACCGTCCGCTGACCAAAGCAGCCGAGCTGCAGCTGCCACAACGACCTCGCTCTGATTCATTAAACATTTCACACACCTCCACCTCTCTCTGACCTCTCACCTCTGACCCCATGCATGTGACAGTGTCTGCCCGCTCCGCCCTCGCCGCCTTGCTCAGCCCCTCCCACCACGCCTCTCTTCTCCGCTCCGTCCCCGCAGGTCGGCGACCAGATCCTGGAGGTCAACGGCCACAACTTCCTGAGCATCCCGCACGACGAGGCCGTCCGCGTGCTGAAGTCGTCGCGCCACCTCATGATGACGGTGAAGGACGTGGGACGGCTGCCGCACGCCCGGACGGTGGTGGGGGAGACCAAGTGGATCGCCAGCTCGCAGATCGCAGAGAGCTCCGCCAACAGCAGCGTGGCCAGGTCAGCTTTATGGGATGTGATCCGGTTTCCTGACGTTTTAGGCCACGGGCGTCCAAACTCTTGTTACAATCTGTGAGGTCAAAATGACTCCCTGTCCAAAAAAGTAATGGTTAACAAGTTAACACCAACACACAAAACAACTATGAAAAAAGAAACAAAATGCTAACTTTTTAGGCCACAGGCGTCCAAACTCTTTTGTGATACGGGTCTAAAACTATGAGGTCAAAATGAGTCCATGGTCAAAAAAGTAACAGGGAAGAATTGAGCCAAAATACAGATTTTTTCATACAGTGTTAGAAATACATTAAAATGCAAATAAACTAATAATTCAGTGGTTAATAGGAGATTTTTACATGCAGATTTTGAACCACGTGAAGCCAATAGAGGAGTTTTGGGTAGAACATATTTACAGACATTTTTTTTAATCTTAGTTGCAAAATGTGTATTTTTTGCACATTTTTGACTTAATTACAGCTGAATATGTTGTTCTTTCTGCAAATGTCCTTTATTTGAGTCTGTATATTCAAATTAACGATTAATCGATTACTACAGACTAGTTGACGATTATTTCAGTAATCGATTAATCACAAATAATCAGATTAATCGTTTCAGCCTTATTGTATTGCATTCATAAGTGAGTAAAAATGCGGATCAATTTCTTTGTTTTACACCTTTAAAGTGATAATAATTTAACTCAGAGTACAAAACTGATTCATGTTCAAGTTGTGTCAAAAATAATACCTGCATAGGAAATATGTTATTTAATGACTCTGTAAAGAATTTTTTTTTGTATTTTGTAATTTATTCTCACATTCTGCGAGGATATTTCAGGAAAATTTGAAAAGTGAGTTTTGGCTTCTAATGCTTCGTCATAGTATTTATTTTATTTTAGACACGTGTACTTTAAGTTTTACTTCAACCAGACAACAGAAAACCGTTATCAGCTTTAACCTCCTTTAATCAGAGAGAGAAAATAATGTGAGAGAAAGAGAAAATAATGGTGTTTTGTGATTTCCATGTCTGTTCTCTGAATGTATTGAGGAAAATGCCTTGGAGACATTTTTACGTTTCTTGTTGCAGAGCCTCTCTGAACAACAGTTCCTGCCACATTTCAGAGACACAAAAGCTGTGATGAAGACTTAAAATGAGAGGCGCTGTGCATTCATGAGGCTGAGATGGATGAGAAATGTGTTACAGAAGATGAAAAGCTGCCATTCAAGACATTTCAAATGTTCTTTTCATCTTAAATTTAAAATATGTGCATAGAAAGTTGAGCTCAGCTGAATTTGTTATTTATTTTTTACATGTGTTTTAGTCAGTTTGATCTAAATAAGGTACTTATTAATATATTTTTGTAAAAATGGATGAATTTAAGTCAGTTAAATGATAGCAGAAAAAAATGAAATGGAATTCTAGTTTTAAATATGAGACCTGCAAAAAATATTTTTTAAAAAATTGAAATGTTTTATATTAAATTAGATAAAATTGTGTTAGTTAGGATGTCTGAATAAATTTCCAAAATAAGTTTTTTCTCTTACTGGAGATTTCATACATTTTTATTTTTCTAATATTACTGAAGAATATTTTTGTGTGTGATTATTTAAATAGTGAAAAAAGAAGAAGTGAGTTTAGTTGTTATATTTTGATAATCTCAGCATAATCACTTTTAAAAGATAAAAGTGATTTTTTTGAAAATATGTATTATATGGATACAGAAAATGTAATGTAACATCTGTAACGTTTTCTCCTGTAATCATCAGTTTTTGCTTTTTGTTTGTTTCTCTTTAGCTTCTCTGTGGATCAAGGAGCTTCTGCAGCAGGAAAGGTGAGATTTTTATCTCTGTGATCTGAACAAACATTTCAGACGATGTTTAGTACCAGTGATGCTGTTCATGTCGGTTTTTGGGTTTTTATCCACAAACTCACAACTTCAGTGGATGCAAGAATTGTGCAGGGATATGAAAGAAGGGATCCAATGTTAACATGTAACTGTCAAGATGTTTCTGATTGAAACAGCTTTTGATTTTAGTACATTTGACCACTTAATGCTGCACATTCAAAGAACGACCGTTTGCAATTCAATCCATAAAATGTTTAGAAAATGTGCTGTGCATAATCATTTGGAACATTTTGAGTTTTTATTTGTGAAAAACAAACTGTTCTCATGTGGAGCTTTGTTCAGTAAAATTTGATTTATACTGTAATGACTTGAAAATTATACTGACCATCATTTGCATTTAAGACAATCTGTGAAAATATCACTTGCATAATAATTTAGAAGATGATGTAAAAGCAAAAAATGTAAGAAATGACAAGAATCCCAGTGATGAACCTTGTGGAACCCCACAATAAATTTATTATAGATTTGTGACTCAAATAAAAATAAAACTGCGACAACTGCAAAACATTTAACCAACAAATCTACATCATTTATTTTAACTTATTGAAATTTAATTTAAATTAACTTTGTAATTATAGGTGAAATACTTTATAAAGATGAAGAAATTCACCTACTTTTCTTCATTTTCTGAATCTGTAGTTATTATAATTCACTGACACTCCCTAAAGTATATTTAAAAGTTGCTAATTTATCCAAAAGCAAGTCTTTAGTCGAGTTTATTCATCTGACTTCAGATATGTGAGCATTTTCAAATGTCTAGTTGCTGATAGAACAGAAAACTAAACCCTGGAATAATTTCACATTAATGTATTGATATTAAATCAGACTGAAACATCTCATGATTGCATGGATGAGCAGCAGCTCAAGGTTAGAGTGGAGCTAATGGGACCGCTGGGAATTTAACATTAAAAACTGCACTAATGTAATCCACATTTCACCTTTTGCTCTAAATATGATGTTTCAGAGATCACTGTTGCGTGGCAAACTTTTAAAAATCTAAGCAAATGTTCCCCGAAGCCGTCGCTGATTATCTCAGCAGAACCGCCGCTTTCCCTCCGCTTTGACTTTGGCTGCGACTTTGTGAAGAAAATGTCGAAATGGCAGGAAAGTTGGAGGCGACAGCAGCTGACGGCAGCGAAGAGGAAGGTGAGAAGGAGAGCTCACTTTTTATTACGGAGACTCTGATGGACAGTTTGGGTCCAACAGAACCGGGACGCCGCAGTAAAGGAGGCTGGGTGTGTGAGAAACTGATAAAAGTTTCAAATTTAAATTGATTTATTGGTTTTGTTTAGATCTGCTGGGAGAAATGGAGTCCAAACTTTACGTTAAATGCATTTAGGAAAACAAAAAAGATGTTTTAAACAAACATTTTGTGCTTTTTTTTGTATTTTATTTGCTCAAAAATAAACTAAATTATTATTTAAATCAACAAAATAGTGTTTTTTTAAAAATAATAATTTTAGATACAGAACATGCTTTTGGTTGTAGTTGCTCCAAAATAAATAAGATGAATATAAAAACTTCACATTTTGTTAAGGTTATTTTTGTGGCCCACATATTTCCATTTCCATTCTTTATTTTTATTTTATCCAGCTCATATTTAAATTACTTCTCATTTCAAATGCGTTATAAATTTTATATTGCTGTTGTTATATTTATACATTTATATTTAACACTTTGAATTGGAGTTGCTTGTCGACAAATAAGCAATTTCCCTTTGAGGATCAATTAGGTATTTTTTTATTTATCTGTAAAAAAAAAAAACAGTAGTCCCAAAACATGAAAACCTGTCCATAAATCTTTAAGTCTTTCACTGCAGTATCATTTACTGTTTCATTTGTTTGTTTTTCAAAGAAAAGTAAAAATTTTCACCTAAAGTTTCTGAAATTTCTGGATTTCTCAATCCAACTCCAGAGCTGCGCGCACAGACCTGGCAGAGGATTTACGCACCTGGAAACGATCAACCTGCGAACCGAGCCAACTCTGCTCATTTTAGATTAATTTCATTTATAATAATTATTTAAATATGTCAATGCATCATTAAAAAGTCTTAAATACATACATCCAAATTTAAGGCCTTACATTATATATATATATATGTGTGTATATATATTAATAATTTTTTAAAAGTAAGTTTAATCTCATATTTTATACATATTTTTTTGTTGAGGAACTTTTGAGGCTACCGCTAACTCATTGCTAGCATATCATTGCTAATTATCTAACTTTGTTGTGTCTATATTGGATAAATGCTAATTTATTGCCAGTTGGTTGGATGAAGTTCATATATTTCTTTCTTAATGGTCTTAAAAAGTCTTAAGTGTAGGTAGTTGAAAGCTGCAGAAAACCAGTCATTAGAAAGTTATGCTTACTTTGTGTTTAAAATAGACTAAATGCATCCTTCTGGTTCCTAGACCAATCAAAACCCTCCAAAGAAGAATGCATCATGGCTGCCAACCAATCAGTGACATTAAATGGCCTTGCAGATTGTCAACAAACCCACAAGAAATAGAAAACTGACGAATATTTGCAAGATTAAAGGAGAAGCAGGTTGATCAAAATGTCTGATTTGCTGGTTAATATTAAATACGGCGGTAATTTCTGATTATAAAGAGATTTTTCACAAACACTGCTTTGGTTATTGTGTTTTTTTTATCCACTTTGGATAAAATCTGGCTGTGATTTTCTGTTTCACCTGGCTCCATTTTTAGTTTGAAATCATTGGCAGCATTTCAGTATGTGGGAATAGTTAACACTACAACAAGTTTGTGTTATAAAATGTTAATAATTTGGCAAAGAGAAGGCAAATTGTATGAATTTTTTATATTTGCGTGAGTAGAAAGCCTGCTTTTAAACTTTGTGTTTCGGGAAGAGCTATTCATCTTCTCGGATGACAAGTCCCTCCTACACAAACCCAGATCCATAAACGCTTTTTTTTGATTGGTGTGGAAAAACGAAACTGGATCGCCACCAAGCCCTTAAAGACGGAGCAGAACACCAACGCTGACTGCAGCTATTCACCGCTTCCAGCTCTCTGCTTTCATGCTGGGAAAAGTTTTCTGCTGCCTTTGAATTTCCAAGTGTTTCTTCTTCTTTCTGCTTCTTTTTAAATAAATATTCAGTTAATCTGAACTATATCGATGTATCTAACACTACATTATATCTTAAAATATATGACAAACATAACTATTTCATAA
Source organism: Brachyrhaphis roseni (assembly GCA_903066815.1). NCBI lineage: Eukaryota > Metazoa > Chordata > Actinopteri > Cyprinodontiformes > Poeciliidae > Brachyrhaphis > Brachyrhaphis roseni. Next base: position 7,714 of record CAEFZY010066562.1, read on the forward strand.
ACCAGAATATTGAGAGCATTTTGAAAATGTTTCATTATTAATTTCATTATTAATCAATTATTGAAATACTTGTCAACTAATTCAGTTATTTATGACTTGTTAACTGGAGTATACAAAATTTAAAAAAAAAAAAAATTCTAGAAGAACAACACAATCAGAGCTGAAATTAAGCTGTAACTGAATACAAATATCAACATTTTCCATTAAAGATTTAAAAAGTCTACACTAAACGAATGCTGTTTTGAATTTTATGCAATAAAATTTCTATTTTCTAATTTTAAAAAGGGAATTTCTAATACTGCATAAAAAAGGGTTTATTGGTGAATTAAAATATCTGTAGAATGTGCCACTTTTCTTGTCCAATTAATCATTTAATATTTAGTACAATCGATTAATCAAATACTAAAATAATTAAGTTGCAGCACTAAAATATATTACAGTATATCACATAAATATATATATTATATAATACATTGCTGTGTACATTTCACAATATATGAATACACATGAAGTATATTGTCATTTTTTGTTGCTAAGGCATCCTTTAGCAATTTGTTGCTAACCTAGCTAGCTTAAATGGGCTTGAAGAAGATTGTGACAGCTTGAAGTAATCTTGGTATATTGTTAAAATACATTTTTTAACACATTTCTAATGTTACATAAAATAATTAATTTAATTGGTAAAATGAAAAATCTGCAGAATGTGCCAATTTTCTCACCCGATTAATCATTAGTACAATCGATTAATCGATTTCTAAATTAGTCATTAGTTCCAGCCCTAAAATATATATTATATCACTTAAATATGTATAGTATTTTATAATATATACATGTAATATTATGTACATATTGTAATAAATGAGCACACATACGTTTTGTTGCTAAAGGTTTCTGTTGCTGAACTAGCTAGCTTAAATCTGTACAGACATCAGGAAGAAGATTGTGTCGACTTGAAGTAATCTTAGTATAAAATGCAGCAGGAGGAAAATGAAATGCTCCAGTTTTCATGAAGAAGCTCTGAACGAGCCACTGAAGAGGCTGCTTTGTGCTAGCATGATGGAGCGAGTCTGGGGGCATTAAGAGGGGAAGATGTATAGCGCTAGTGCTTTGGGGCTTAGCGGAAAGGAGCAATGTGATAACTCAAGGCTCTGCCGCTCCTCCATGTGTGTCAGCCAGCCTGTGTTGGAGTCGACCCCCACAGCTAACCTCCCACCGCCGCAGCATCAATATTTATCTGCAGGTGGGTACACCGCTTAAACAAGCAACCGGGTTTCCGTCTCTGTCAGTTCTGAACTGCGTTTAGCCGTCCTCCACCTCCCTCCCAAATGGAATTGCAGCCTAAAGGCCAGAGCAGACAGATAAGCTAATTAATTAAGTGTAGGTCACACAGCAATTTTCAATCATTAGTTTCCCCCTGAACCCATTTGGGAGCTGATCTGCAGCAAATGAATGAGGTTTGAGAGACACCAGAGCTTCAGAGCAAAGGAGGAGCACAAAGTTGGTCAGGGTTTGATTTTTCCATCACCTTGTTTCAGAATCACAGATTATATCTGAAAGTGGTTGTAACATGAATGGTACGGTTGGAACCAGTGGTGGGCTAATTTCAGCTTAGCGCTTTTGCTAACCTTGAAAACATGTAGCACATTCAGCTTCTCCAAAATAATTTTTTTCTGAATAAGTACGGATTTAATTGGCTGCTTTGTAAAATTTCTATTAAATAAAGTTTGACCTCTGTGTTGAACTTTTGTTTATCAAATTTTTAGAATACTTTAGCGCTTTTTGAACAAAAGAAGAGGTATCGTGGATGTTTATACCCATTTTTAAGAACTTAAAATTACCAGAAATATATTTTATTTCTAAGAAATCAACTGTGTTTTCTTTAAATGCTACCCAAATAACATAATTACTTTATTGCAGGGTTGGGCACACTTCCGTTAATGCACTAACAAGGGAACAAATTTTTTATTTAACGCCTTTGCTAACTTTAAAAAATGGTTAGCACACTTAGCTAAAACTATTTACACAGCAGTTCCTTTCCCTGTCTTAAGTTCTTTCTTCTTTTTCTAACTTACTCTGTTGCACACAAGAAAGACTCAGGAACAAAATAAGACACAGACAGTAGAGAGCATGTTATAAACATAAAAACAACATCTGAGGGTTTTAGAGAACATTAAAATATAAAGCAAAATAGAGAGTTGTAGCTTTTCAAGGTATAATCCTCCTTCCAACGCAAATCTCCACTTGCAGCATTCACACTGCATTTTTGCAAGAAATTTAAATATTACTAGTTGGAATTGAAGTTAGCGCTTTAGCATTAGCTTGTGTAGCACTTTAGGATTAGCTTAGCCAATGCTACTGTTTCCTAAAGGCCAGATTTTGCACTGAACACAGCACTGATGCTCAATAATACAAGCAGAGAGGTTTTAATCTGGCAAACAGTCTTGATAATAATCATCTCACAAAGCCTTCATATTGTTACACACAACCTTCCTTTCAACCATAACTCCCTTAAATTGAAGTTGTTACATCTGAACCTCCTTCCAACCCAAATTGCAAACTGATAGTATTATCACTGCATTTTTGCAGGAAATGTAAATGTTTCTAGTTTTAATTGAAGTTAGCGCTTTAGCATTAGCTTGTGTAGCACTTTAGCAGTAGCTTAGTCAATGCTACTGTTTCCTAAAGGCCAGATTTTGCACTGAACGCAGCTCTGAGGTTCGATAGAGAGGTTTTAATCTGTCATACAGTCTTGATAATCATCTCACAAAGCTTTCATATTGTTACATCCCTTCCTTGTACACTCAGAGACCTTATTTCCTTGGCATAGTGATGAATTGTTTGGCATTGAGCAGCCTGGACTGTAAATGAGTGCAGCAGTGGAGCTGATCCAGCTTCAGACCATTTATACAGGACATCCATTCACTGGAAAACCGCATCCTCACGATTAAACTGCCTCACATCTTATTAGCAGGTAACTCCAGGTGTTCCACTCCAGCTGAGTGACAATGATTTTTTTAAAGCTCCCTGAAGTGTCAATCCGCTCTGTAATCTGACAGCAATAGGCCGCTCACATTCCCGGTGTGGTCCTGTCGCTCCGCTCCGCTGCGCCCTTGAGTTAAGTAACCGGAGCACGGATGCTTTAAAGGAATCCTCGTGGTAAGCACTCTGGTTATTAGGATTCAGGCAGCGCAACGGCTCAGTTCACCTTGGCCATGTCAAATTTTTTGGCTGCGCTCAAAGTGGGGGGGGTGGACCCTGCGACAACCACAGCTGATAATGACAGAGAGAGTTGAAGATGAGGTGGGAAGGAGAAAAGAGAGAAGTAGGAAGGTTGCATCGGCTCTGTTTCCTCCTTTTGTTTTCATCTCTGCAAACAGAGTCAGCCACAGACCCCGAAGCGTTGACTTTGAAGTGGTGTCTTTGATTAAGGAGTTAATTAAAGAATAGCTGCTTGTAGGCAAGTAGATAACGGAGAGAGGGGAGAGAATATGCAGGAAAAGGAGGAGAGATGGAGCCGTGAAGCGATATTGACAGCTCAGAAGTTTCTGGATGACAGAGACGCCATCTGGCGCAACGCTGACAGCTGTAACAAGGAGGGAAAAAATCCCAGCTTCCCACATGTGTGAACATCACAGCTTCTGTTCAGCAGCAAGCTGCGGTGTGAACGCAACCAGGATAATGATAATGAATGAGGGAAAACAGGAAGACGGAAGTCTGAGGGTAATTTATACTTTTGGGATGAAAGTACGGTTCCAGTGTAAGTTGGTGAAGTTTATTTTTTGATTCAGTTTATTTCCTCTTCTTCTTTTATTTTTATCCTCTTTGCCCTCCTTATTCATCTCTTACTGTTGTTGATGTTGGCGGTTAAACTTCAGCTAATGCGCTAATAGCATAGCTAACTTTGCTAACTTTGATATTGCCTAGCGCTCTTAGCTTCTCCTAAATTAATCATAGAAATTGCAACATGTATCATTGACACATTGTAGGTATCAATATGTTATCCACCTGTGCAGCTGTACAAATATGCAAAATTAGCAACAGAATTAGCAAAACTCAGCATCTATTAATCTGAAACTGAGTGAAAAATCTGTTCTAAAAATCACTTCTTGAATTATAAACCATGAAGGTAGGTGTGTAATAGCAAGTTTGACCCTGTTGAGGGCGATATACTATGTTCTAACACATATTGTGTCATTATCAACATGGTTGAGTTTAGTGCGCTAACATTAGCTCCCGCTAAATACCACATAGATATAGCGCTTTATCATTAGCGGACCTAATGTTTATGATTATTGCTTTACTGTTTACACACCTAATGTTTTAGTTAGTGGCTTCAAACACTGATTGTTGACTTGTTTCATCTTTGTGTTGCATTAAAAATTCACCTCGTTTGCAGATGACATCATGTTATATTTATCAGGAAATAACTGAAAAGGGAATAAATTCTCAAGAAAGAGCTGGACATGAATAAATTTACACCTACTTACATCAAAGTAAAACATTTAGTTTCAGGTATTTCAGTGATCATTGTGGGTTTTTTCACCATTAACAGAAAGGTTAAAAAGTTTTGTCTGTGTTTATATTATGTTTTTTTTTAAACCTTTAACCTGCAGTCATGAAGAAGAAATAACTGGGAAATATGTTTTTGATATTAGTAGTTGGTCAATTATTCATGCTAGGAGCAACAAAAAAAAAATCCAAATAAATCCAGAAAAGTCTGACCATAAAAGTTTTGTGTTTCGTCTTTTCTTCCACTGACTGCAGCCCGGGTTCTATAAGGGCGTAGCCGGCTCTCAGGTGACCCTGTCCAGCCTGGTCAACCAATCCCGCGCCATGCTGGAGGAGCAGGCGCGCCACCTGCTGACCGAAGCCGAGCGTCAGACCATGAGCTACTACGTGGAGGAGTACAGGGACGGACACATCGGCATCGAGCCGCTGGTCATGGCGCTGTTCGAGCTGCTCAACACGCACGCCAAGGTGAGTTTCTGTACCGCTGATGTTTGAACTGAAGCTTCCTGAGATTTAAAACCGTGGCTTTTCGATTTCCATCGTCTTCATCGTGTTTAAGGCTGGAAAAATCGATTCAGAGTTGCTACTTCATGCATCTGCTTCTCTGTGTTTGCTCAGTTTTCCCTCCTGTCGGAGGTGAGAGGGCTGATCACGCCGCAGGATCTGGAGCGCTTCGACGGGCTGGTGCTGCGCCGAGAGATCCAGGCCCTGAAGGCGCGGCAGGGGTCGTCGGGCGCCGCCAACGCTCAGCCGGACTGCCTGTCCATGGTGTCGTTTCCAGACACGCTGACGTCGTCATCAGCCAGCTTCCTGACCAACACAACGCTCAGCTCTGCGCGGGTAGGCCAGCTTTACCAAACTGTATCTTTTAAAGGGAACCTGTTATAAATTCACATTTTGTCTGGTTTTGTACTTCCATTTGGGTCTCGACTGCTTCTAAAATCAACACAATAATTTTAATAAATCAATAGGTTAATATTTTTTAGTGTCTGAAAAAGAGTCGTTTCAAAATCCTCCCCATTGTTCAGTCACAGGTTTTCTGTTCATGTCATTTTTGAGGCACTGAGTGGAAACTTGAAACTGCTGCTGCGCCTGTTACTCAGCAGGTTGTTGCTAGGCAACCAAGAAGTGAGTGAATCAGTTGATTCCACCAAGCTAGGTTAGCTAGCTGAAGCATTTCCTCTGCCTACATCTCCCAGAATGCCGTGCGGTGAATATTCTATATATTGAATGTTAAATATTCTATCAGATGTATTATCTATTGATATTGATCACGTGTCTATTATGATATATATTATTGATTTATTGTCCAGCTCTAGTTTAGTAAGAAGCTTTCAAGGTGTCTTTTCAACAACATTTGGTCTAGTCGCCTGAAACACAGTAATGATGTGATGACACTGCAGACACTCAGTCACATCGTATTTTATCAGACTTTTAAACAATGGCTGAAAAAGCTTCAGTTAAAATATTGCTTCCATTAGTTTTGCTTTCTGATGATTTTGTCTAATTTTTTCTGAGTTTTCACTGATTCCCAGTGAAATTTCTGTTCAGCTTGTTGCTTTTATTTTCCTGTCATCTTCAGTTTGCCTCAAACCGCCTCAGATTGTCATCATTTCCAGTATTTTTGTAGAATATCTGTTTCGTAAAGACGCCGTTCTGATGCTCAGCTCGTCTGTGACACATTTCATTTTCCACCTGCTGAAACCAAAGTCATCCCAGCCGATGTTTTATGGGTTTTCATTCCCCCAGTTTGTTGCTTTTAACCCGACCCGTCTCCCCTTCCGTAGGAGAGGCTGCTGTGGCTGATAGACATGATGGAGGTAGGATCTGCTGCTGAACATGATGAATGGCTTCCATCGCCAATGCAGAACAAACACCAGAACGACACAATTTAACGTCCCTGAGGCGAATCAAAAACACCAACACACTGATTCCCATCTCACTTTGTGCTTTTGCAGTGACTTTGTTTGCTGTGTTTTTTATCTTTCTTGGCTTTTTGTTTGCTCTCATTGCTTACAAAACCAGAATATACAGTAAATTATAGGTTATGAATAGCAAAAAGAGCTTATTATATAAGAATATCTAAGGCCAGGGTTGTTATTCTACAATGTTTTATTAAGTAATAATTACAAAAATAATCAAATTACGAGTTGTATCACAGTTAGTCGAACTATAATAAGAAATTATAATAACAAGAGAATAAAGTGATAATAGAAGGACTAATAATACAAGAATAAAGTTGTAATAATACAAAAATAGTCATAATTATGAGAATAAACTTGTAATAATACGAGAAAAAAACTAGTAATGATACAAGATAAAGTCATATGTGACAAAAGTTGTGACAAAATGTCAGAAAGAAGTATGAAAGAAAAGTAGTAGTTCTGAGAAAATATTGATCTGACAGTACAAAGTCATAATAACAACAGAATAATCTCTTACTAACATGAGAATAAAATCTTAATATCCTGAGAATAAAGTCTGGGTTCACGTCAGAACAGTTTCATCGTCCGTCTGAATCAGTTCTTGGTTTTTAGGAGAAATAATTTGTTTCTATTCGTTCCATTTCTTCAGGGTTTCATTAGTCATTTTCCGTCTCTGCCAAATCCCAGCCGAGCGCTTTATTACCAAAAAAACAAAATATGACAGCAGTCATTACCTGCGGTCCATTCCATCGCTGCGTTGGTGCCAAATGATCTTAATATATCTCACATGCAGCCGGTGCAGAGAAAACACTTTTCCTTTTCCTGAGTGGTTCCAACAAGCTTCAGTAAAAACACATTTCTGCTCTTATCCTAATTTTATTCACAGTTTATAAAAGTTGGACCAACTGGAACGCTTGAGTTTAAAGGTTACTGGTGTGTTTTTTCTGACAGAGTTGACATAAAACAAATGGATCACCCTCACAGAGCGTTTAATCATTTGTACCTTTCAGCCTTCACACCCTTTAAATAGGTCAGTTCGATAATAATTCACCTGCTGCCTCACGTCTGAGGAATCCAAAATGATGGGATGCCTCACAGGAAAAAGCATCATTCAGGGCAGAATCTGGATACTTTCAAGACTTGGGTAACTTCCTGTGACTCTCAGAAGGTTTTATTTAAATGAATGATGGCGGCCAATCTCCTAACGTCGATTTTTGAAGCTTTTAAGTTTCACAGGCAGCAGCAGAAGTTCCTGGTTGTAGATAATAATAAACACAAAACAAGACAATTAAATAGAGGAGCAAAATAAATACATAAATTGACTCTGTTCTTTAATGGCCAACACAGTAATTAGTCAGTGGAGATACTTTTGGAGATTCATGTACACATTATTATTATTATTATTATTATTATTATTATTATTAGTGCAATGTTCAGCTATGTTCTTACATTTAAATATTTCCCTGAAATTTTGCAGCTCTGGACAGAGAGCATTTGGGTTTCTGCAGCTTCTAAAAACAGTCAAGTGCTTTAAAAAAACAAAAACAACAACATCAAGCCATTTTTGTTATCAGTTTATGTTTTTTGGTGTCTGGAAAACGAGCTGTTTCAAAAACCTTGTAATTGTTGAGTCGCATTCAACGGTTACCTAGCAACCCAAACATCGAAGAGGTTTGCTCTGCTGGTTTTACTGATGATTGTAAGTGTAAATGTTTTGTTTTTGCTGCATTACTGTTGGTTGTGCAGAAGGCTCCACTTCTGCTTTTCTAAGTTGTACGGTTGTATAAGTAGACTAAAATCTCACTATCTAAGAATGTTTTTGTGCAAAAAGTGTGATGAACATGATTTGTTTTGCCCACAGACGTATCCTAACCTGTTCAAGGAGGCATAATAGATCACCTTTAGTAAATCAGATGCCTGTTTTAATAATCAATAATTTTTGGAACAAAGCTTACTGAGCTGTTAACTGGAAAAGAAAGATTATTTAAGAGCCGTTCACAAGCATCTAAACATCCAGGGTCACAATCAGTTCATGTTTTTGCAGTTTAGTTGAGTAATTATTCAGTTTTTCTACATGTTCTGACACAGATGGAGAAGTAAAATGTTAATGCACCAAATTAATTTTAGAGTTAATGATTTAAATCCATAACCTGCAGTAATGTTGTGTTTCAGGCAGCCTAGACGTGGGAATGCTGATTTCACTCTTTAGAGACCCTTTTTGGAAGATATTTGTGAACATTTCTGCAATATTGTTGTTCCACAATTAAATATAACTTTTTAAAATAAGAGTAGAAACCTTTTGTTGTTTTTAGAGAAAACCTCTGAATATTCAGATGAAAGTGTTTGATTTGGGGGATTAATCTGCCCGGTGACAGTTTAGCTGGTTTTTGAACAGCAGCTCTGTGTTTGCTAATGTTCTTATGCATGTTTTGTATTTATTCTGGCTCTTATTTGTTGGAAAGCTTTCACATACGAGCCCAAACAGGAAGTAGTAAATATACGAGTATTTGGTTGGGTGACTGCAGAGATAAGCCGTCGACTGTCTTCAGGTTTATCAGCCGAGCAGCCGGTCTCATTCAGGCAGGTTCAGCCTGTCCTCCTCTGAGGAGCCGCGTTAGCATGCTGACTATTCTGGAGGCTGTTTATGCGACTCCTGTTTGTGCCGTTCTGGACCCGTGGGTGGTTGGTGGCGCTGCTGCATGAGGCAGATTAGAGAGCTGGGTTGGTCTGCGTTCCTGAGCCACTCACAAAGGCAGGTATCTACATAATCAGGTGCACAGCAATAGATGTTTGTATCGCTGTTACTGTGGGGACATTTTGGTTTTTTTCATGTTTTTATCCCAAAGCCCAGAACGCAACAAAAGCTATTTGGTTTGAATGAAACCTCTGCAATACTTTGGGCTGGATAATAAATCAACAACAACACACATTTCAATAGATATGTGATCAATATCAATAAATAAGGCAGAGGAAAGGCTTTAACTGGCTGGTGGAATCAACTGACTCGCTCGCTCTTTGGTTGCCTAGCAACAGCCTGCTGGGTAAGTAGCGGTTTCAAATTCCGCCAAACTTTGGTTGCCTAGCAACAGCCTGCTGGGTAGCCGACGCAGCAGCAGCTTCAAGTTTCCCGTCCGTTCCTCGTAACTGCTTGAAAATAAAAAACGGCGACATGAACAGAAAACTGGATGAAACAGGAAATGTCACGGCAACAGTTTGGCAGGATTTTAGATATTTATAACAAAAAAACAAAACAACTAATTAATAATTATTGATATCGACTGATATGAAAAGCTTAAATTGTCATATGTTTGCAGTAGTTGGTCTGCCAGAACAATCGGTGGCGCTGTAGTGACACAAAAACCACCGAACGGTACCATGTTTGTTTTGTGAGCGTGAGACTCAATGTGGGATAAAAAGAGAGAGAGAGATGGAGCTTCAATGTTATTGTTTAACAAACACAAAACGCATGAAGAGATGAAAGCAGAGTTTTTAAATGTTTCTGGATCATGGTTTTAAATATTTTGCCTTCCACTAAACTTTACATTCATATGCCTTAAGACAAACACACTGAGTTATTTTGTTTTCCCATTATTTTGTATAACAGCTCTGTTTTTAAAAGTCCTTTTAATTAATATTTTAAATCCTGAATTACTTAAAGATGATCTGATCTACTGAGAACAAAATGCTGCAGTAAACGAGCTCAACCTCCTGAATCTTTGTGCATCACCTGCTCACAGCTGCATGTCCTGTACAGTCATGGCAGCCAGCAGGTTCGCTTACAGTGCAGGGACGCATCTCCGCATGCAGAAAGTCGATTGACTGTTGTGATAAATGGATGGGGTGTAAGTGCTCCACATGCTGCAGTGAGGGCTAATCAAGCTGAATGGATGGGGCTTTTGTTTTGGTTCAGTAGCAGAGTTAAATGAAGGGCGCCGCTCGCGCTCAGATTTGCCTCCGTTTGCCACGTCAGACGATTCGGTCCTCTAGATCCAGCTCTGAGCGGAGCTGATGGCTTCGTATTGATTTCACAGTGTGTGTGTTTTTGTTTGTGAAAGAAGACATGGAGGCTCTGAGCGTCTGTCTGACGGCTGCATGTCTTCTTTGCTTGCACTGCTTCCTGTCTAACTTGTAAACAAACGTGGAGCAGCCATGAAATCTGGGGTTTGTTTTGGCATTGAAACATCGGCTGCAAACTACGGCTGCAACTACGGCTACGGCTAACGATTATTTATATTCTGACAATTAATTAATCACATAAGAAAAACATTCCTTTAGGTATTTGTCTGTAGCAAAGGATGCATCTTCACCTAAAAGATACTTCTAACTATGGCTGCAACTAACGATTATTTCAGTAATCAATTATTCTGACGATTAGTCGATTATTATGATGATTAATTGATTAATCGGATAAGAAAATTGGCAAATTCTGCTGATTTTTCATTCAGTCACTTAAGCCTATTTTGTTTTGTACTAAGAATACATAAAAATCCAAATAAAAAATCAATTTAATTTAATTTATTGACTAAAATGCAAAAATATAATTCCTTTAGTGAATATTTGATTATCTGTAGCAAAGAATGCATGTCCACCAAAAAAGTTATTCTAACTATGTGATTAATCAATTAGTTGGATTTTTTAAATGGAAACATTTTGCAGATATTTTATTCATTTATAGTGAATTAGGCCAATTTTGTACAATATAAAAAATACATAAATCTAAATAAACAAGCAATTACATTCATTTTTCAGACAAGAAAATATTTTATTTCCTAAAATGCAAAAACATACAATTTTTTAATATGTGAAAATCTCAGCCCTTTTTGCCCGACTTACCATCAACAGAAGGTGAGGCTGGAGGTTTTTTAAGCTAAAAATGAAACTAGGAGTTCTGGGTAAAACATGTTTACACACAAAAATTCAACTTAAATTCAACATTTGTGGTTTAATTCCTGCTCTGAGTGTGTTCTTCTCTCAGCAAACGATTCTGTTTACTCTCGTTAACGATTAATCGATTGCTAAATTAGTTGACGATAATTTCAATAATCGATTAATCGTGATTAGTCATGATTAATCATTCCTGCCTGACTCCTCGGCCTGTGTCTTTCCTCTTCCTCCCGCCTGCAGAACGACAGCGTGGCGGAGAGTAACGAGGCGGATCCTCCGGAGAGCCTGAACACGCTGCTGACCGACGTCTCTCTGGTGAGCTCTGCTGGAAGCAGCCAGAAAATAAGAGATAAGGGCGACAGGGGAGGGCGAGAGGAGATGGGAAGGTGGTTGAAACATGGCTGCAGGCTCTGAGAACCGAAGTGGAGTGGGAGCCATGTGAGATTTGGAAGAAGAAAAGTGGGAGTGAGCGACACTTGAAGCCTTTTTTCCTCCTGAGAGCAGCTCAGTGAGGTCTGAAAATCCTATTTCATGACTGAAAACAGCTAATTTCTTCACTGCTCAGCTCACACATCACCATTTTGTATTATTGACTATTTTTATCACATTTTGTGCATAAACTCGCATGTTTCTGTGGCCATTCCACTTTTCAGTTTGTGTTTATTCACTCACGTTTGGAAAATGCAGGAAATCAGCAGGATCCGTCCAGGCTGGATGCGTCGTCAAGGCGACCGTAACCGTTACCGACGCTGATGGAGCGGTGTAATACAGCTGTGTGAATACAGAGCAGTCGGGCTGTGGTTTATTATGTGTTCATCTGCACACCACTGGACAAATTCAGGGTTTAGCACTGAAAAACACAAAATATTACCAAGTATTTTTGTCCAGTTTCTGGTACAAATATCTCAGAGCATTTGGAACAAGAGAAAACTGACTTAAAAGTAACTTTTCAGCAACTTATAGGCTCTTGTTTTGAGTAAATAATTCCATAATACTGATGAAATAATCACTAGTCCCACTGGCAGATTATTTCACTTGTAACATGTAAAAATGTCTTGCAGTTCAGTCTGTAGAACTGTTAATTTTTCATTAATACTTGTAAGTCAGTTTTCTCTGGATAAAAATGCTCTGAGATATTTGTACCAGAAACCAGACAAAAATACTTGGTAATATTTTGCAGTGAAGGGATTTAAGAACTAAAGAAAAGTTTTCCTGTCCTGGAAAAAGGCCAAGATCCAGTCAGAATGGGCGACTGAACATCTTTATGGTCCTACAGGATTTATTATGTCTTTTAACCGATGTTTAATTTTTAGGCACAACTCCAAAAAAGCACGTTGAGCACAAAAGACCCTCACATTATTCACAGTGAAACAGTTTCTGGCAATAAGTTAATCTTTGTTAGCATCTGAAAAACAATTATTTCAGAGCCTCGCCGATTATTGAGGCTCTGCATCGTTACCCAGCATCCTAAGCAGAGCTCCAGCATGTTTGGTCAGCTGGTTTTACTGCTGTATCCGCTTTACAATGGCTGCTGGAAACAACAAGTGTTTTGACTTACCATCCAGAAACCACTTAGTTGGTTGAGCAGGAGGCTCCACTTCCGCTACTCAAAGATGTACAGCTGCATAATTACGCATCTGCTTGTAGCCATTTTCAAAACCACGGCTAGCAGCAGATTATTTGGATTTAAAGTGAAATGACGCCCTAAAAAAGCTAAAATCTCATTATCTAAGAATTATTTTGTGCAGGAAAATGTAATGAACATGTTTTGTAAAGGCCATAGATCTATCCCAACTCGTTAAAAGAAGCATAATGGGTCACCTTTAAATGCAAGTTTGTTTGGACAGTTCTAAAGTCATTATGTTTCCAAATTAAAACTGTATTTGTGGCAGTTAACCAGAATGGCTTTCTGTTACGTTTTGATTCTTCCCTACTGATCGGCCTTTCAGCCCACATTACGACTCGTTTCACTGTGGATAACCAGCCAGAACCTGAACGCGATTGTTTGGTTTTGCTCTGGTGTTTTGAATAGGCCATACATCTGTTCTAACCCGTTGAAGGAAACCTATCAGGTCAGCTGTAATGATCCGGACCCGAGGCGGCGCGCCCGGCGCCGTGTCGATGTGTTTGTTTTCTCTGTTAGCGACGGTGATGGTGAATATATCGTCTCGCTTCAGGATGACGTTCAGTCCGCCACAGCAGAGTCGCCCCCCTCCTTCAAGCCTCCGCCCCCTCCGGGGTCTCAGAGGCGCCCGGGTAGGCGGGACGCTCTCATCAAGTGCCCGTCCTCCGAATCCTCCCAGTCCGGGTTGTACTTCACGGCCCCGAGCTCTTCTGCTGCGCCAAGACGCGACACCTCCCGGGATTACGCCGCCGTCAAGAAAATGCCCAAGAAGGAGAAAATAACGTCCGCTCAGCTGGCCTCCGTCTCCCAGCACAACATCGGCCCGTTCCCCAGGGTCCAGTCGCCCAACAGAGCCCCCAAACCGGCCGCCCCGTCCCCCTCACCCCCGCCGCCGCCGCCACTTCCTGCCCCGCCTCCTCCTCCCATGCTTCCCTCTAAGCCGGTGTCCCGGTCCAAGGCCTCCCTCGGCCCGCCTGCCGCCTCCAAGCAGCAGTTTGTGACGGTGGAGGTTCACAGGCCCAACGCAGAGCCGGACGTCAACGAGGTGCGGCCGCTGCCCCAGGCTAGAGGTAAAGAACCGGGACAGAAATGATCCTGAACTGTTTTTATCATTTTAAAGATGCAGTATGTAACACTTATATTATTTGTTGAAACTGTCGTTATGAGAAAAATCAAGTAATCTGATTGGCTAACATAGTTACTAGCCTTGTGCTACACTGCCCCCTATGGGTTTGGCATGCTTAATACAACAATCGGGGGCGGATCAGTGCAAGTTCATGTGGATGAAAGCTTTTCTAAAATCGATCCTCGGTGTTCCAGGCCAAAATAACCAGCTAACATCTGCTTTTTAAATTGTTTTTTTTAAAACTTGTTAATAAGTAGAGCAGCAAAAAAAGATCCAAAGCATCAATGGGTGCCACCGTTAGCGGAAAGATTAGTTGTACCAAAAGCTAATGCTAAGGGCTATACCAAAGTGGTATTTAGCAGAAGCTAAAGCTAAAGTGCTAAATTCAACCTTGTTGAAAACCACCATGTCTCAGTGAAGTAACAACGCTAATAGCGTTAGCTTGTTATTGCACAACAAATGGACCTTTCACTCATGGCGGTAGCTTTATAGTTGTTGAGTATTGCTAACTGTTGATTAGCCCAATTGACACATTAGGGCTTCGGTCAGAAAACATGAAGTTTACCAAACAACCGAGTAAATGAGCGCTTTAGAAATCATTCAGAAAAATTTACCTGAAAGAAGCTAAGTGCGCTAAACGTTTCCAAAGTTAGCAAAAATGCTAAAGCACTAAAGTGAAAAATTGCAATAACTGGTTTATTTTGCATTAAATAATATAAAATTGAATTTTAAAGATGATCTTATATGCAATAGTCAATATGTGGATTTATGTTTACAGCAGTAGCAGTAATTGTTTATGCTTTAAATTAAAACTAATTATTTTTATTTCCAGAGTAATGAGATCTGAGAAAAAATGTCTTTATATAAATCTCTCATAAATTCAGTAATTTACTAATTAACTTAATGAAAGAGCGATTATCTGTGACCTTTAACATGGAGTCGTCCTGCTTCCATCAGGCGGCGCCCTGTCTCAGCTGTCCGACAGCGGACAGACCCTGAGCGAGGACAGCGGCGTGGACATCGCCGAGTCGGGACACGTCAGTAAAGACTGTAGCCCCCGATCCTCAGCCGCACGCCCCGCCCGCCACTCCCAGGACGGCGGAGGGGAAAACCCGTCCAAACCGGTGAGATGGCGCTTCAGAACCGGCTGCAGATTAAAAACACGGACAGTTATCTACGGCTGAGAACGTCACGAATGTTTAGATGGGTGGTTTTGTCTCAGAGTCACCTTAACTGCGTTTTTACTCTAAAAATAATAAGAAAAATACAGATTTGTTTCAGAAAATAAAAACTGTGAAAGTATTTTTTTTGATGCACCGATATGAAAATTTGGGCCAATATCGATATCCGATATGAATATTGCTATTAAGCCTGATAACCGATATTTAACAATATTATTTATATTTAACTGCTGTTTCGACACCTTTGGAAAAAACAACCAATCAAAAACATTTAAAAATAAATGTTAGTTGTTCATATTGGCCCAGTTTTATTTATCGGACTGATACCAATATGTTAAAATATAACTAATCAGCCAGTACCGATGCTGATGCTGATATATTGTGGATCCCTAGTTATTTTATAAATGAAACGATGAAATTTAATTTTCCTTTGGAATAAATAAAGTATTTTTAATTGAATCAAGTTTTTCTTGGCCGATATCAGCTTCCGATTATGATTAATTTTTTGTTTTTTTGCAGAACATAATTTTAAATTATTTGTGAAAAATTCACCCATTTGAATTTCTCAAATATTCTGAAGAAAATACAGCTTGGGAAACTGAAAGACTTAGCGGTAATACTAGCTGACATGCTATTAGCTTGTGTTAGCAAAGCAGCCAATCCTGGAGCTCCATTGATTTTCCTTGCAGCTGATTGGCTGTCTGCCAACGTGTGGTTTAAATCGGCCCAGCTGGATAAATCAACGTGTCTGATGTTTAATCCTGATCCTGAATTTAACCCTAACTGTGATCTCTTCTCTCCTCTTGTTTGTTCAAACATCGTCTCACTTATTTCTTCATTTATCTCTCATTCATTCATTCATGATCCATAATTTATCCGTTCACTCGCTGCTCTGTAATGTTACCAAACTGAAATCGCTCTCTGCTCCTGGTTGATTGATGTCAGGAATAACAAGTAAGAGTGTGAGAGTTTTATTTATTCCAAACTGGCTGCTTTCTTTTCCCACCGGGGATTACTTCTCAGGGAAATTAAGGATTAAATGGACTGTGTGTAATAAAAAGCTTTTATTGTCCCAAAGAGCAACACATTTACCGTTCTCTTCATTAAGGAAGAAAAAGAGGGGAACTGGAAATATTTAGGTCAGGTTTTACACATAAAAGCTCCTGCTGTGGTGACTGGTGAAAAACTGAAACATGTTTTTGGGGTTTTCTCTTCCTCTCATACGAAAAACAAATAGATAATGTGATGATTAGTATTTATTTATACATTATCAACAGATAAACAACAGCTTGAGGACATGAAAAATGCAAATACGGACCTCGGGGACACATTTAAATGTGACACACGCCCACAGTAATGTCATTTTAAAGCTCACAGCAGTAGTTTACACTGCTGTCTAAAAAATTAGCTATGCTAATCCTGAAGAACGAACCATAGATATTAGGTCTGCTAAAGCACATGGTAATTAACAAATGCTAATGCTAAAGCGCTATACCAACATGGTATTTAGTGGAAGCTAATGCTAAAGCGCTATACCAACATGGTATTTAGTGGAAGCTAATGCTAAAGCACTATACCAACATGGTATTTAGTGGAAGCTAATGCTAAAGCACTATACCAACATGGTATTTAGTGGAAGCTAATGCTAAAGCACTATACCAACATGGTATTTAGTGGAAGCTAATGCTAAAGCGCTATACCAACATGGTATTTAGTGGAAGCTAATGCTAAAGCGACACACTAACATGGTTTTTAGCAAAAACTAGAAGATGCTTAAGCTCTATCACTGCTGTCGAGTACCAATTTAGTTTTCACATTTTAATTTAAATGTTCTATAACATCGTTAGATATTGTTGTGTATAGCTTTTTCTCTACTATATACATTTTATATTGTTTCTGTTTTCATAGTAACTGGGTGTTCATAAACACCGGAAATAGAAATGAACATGTTCTTTGGTGGTTTTGACTGGACCGGAACATTAAACCCGCTAACATGCTTTAGATTATTCACTGAAGAAATAAACATTTAAATGAATCAGAAAAAATTAGATTAAATGAAATTCCTGATAAAGCTTCTGGCCTTTGACATGTTGAATGTATTCATGAATATATTCGTAACACTGAATTGGTTAAGAACTGAAAGGTCTTGGCCTTTTAGAAAAACTCATCTTGCTCAAAGAACAAACTGCAAATGCAAAGAAGAAACATTATTTTACTAAATGATGCTAATGAAATCCTCTCCTCTCCATTTCCTGCCCCAGCCGGGGCTTTTGGAGCCCACCTCCACGCTAGTGAGGGTGCCAAAGAGTGCCAGCACCCTTGGGATCGCCATCGAGGGCGGAGCCAACACTCGCCAGCCGCTGCCGCGCATCGTCACAATCCAGGTGAGTTCAGATCAATGTTGAATCTGTCAAATCCATGACAGAGTCAACATTTTTAAAGTCTTTCTGATGAGAAGCTGAATGAAACTCATTTCACAGAACCTTCTAGATCAGGGCCGGTTACTCCAGAACCTATTGATAAAACCTGATCACAAACTGTTAAAATATCAATGAATTCTTAAAATTAAATTATATTATTGAACATCTTTTCAGTCCCTCCAGGATTTTTGTGATTTTTGGCGATAAAAATCAAAGTGTTTGTGGACTAATTTGGAAATATTTGTGCTTATTTATGACAGTAAATGCGACTTTTTATTCCTCACTGTATAGATCATAGACTATAATCTGAGATCAGTTAAGGCAGAGGCAGCTGTTTAGTACAATTAAGAAGGTTTTGACAATTCTTGAGAAAAATCTGCAATAAACTCCCAATTATGTATTAGTCCTAAAAAGTGCAGCGATTTGCTGATTTTTGCTTGATTTTCCAAAATAATTCTCAAGAAAGTGGAGGGACTGATAAAAACTGCATTAATTTGACTATTAACATAATATTTAAGCACAGTTAGTGGTTAGTCTATAATCTAGAGGGCCACATAAAAAGCTATGGTGGGCCAGTTTTGGCCCACGGGCCTCAGGTTTGACACCTGTGTTCTAGAACTTTCCTGTATCTGTTAGCTAAAACGTTTGTTACTTTTCCCTAAGTCTGATTCGCCTACAAACTTACCTTTCAGTTTGATTGAAGTGAATTCTGGTGCAGTTTGAATGCACATGTGAACACCAAGCGCTCCAAAAGCAGGAAGTGAAATACAGCGCAGGGCATTCTGGGTAAATATAAATTTGCTAGCTTACACTAGCAAGAAAAATGACTCGTCTTTTATCTGACGCTACTCCATTTTTGTTATTATTTTGAGAAGAAGGAAGTTGTGTTCAGTCTCTTCTTCAGAGGTTTTCATGTTGTTTCCTTTAGTGGTTCTTGGTACAGCGCCCCCACAGGCGAGGAGGGGAACAGGTTTTTCAATTATTTTGGATTGCTTGAATCAGTGACTTAATTTTTATTCATAAACGTCTTAAAAAATCTTACATTTGAGTTGGTGAAACCAGCAGAAATGCAAGAGTTGAGAATAAACTCAAAATAATACGAGATAGTAACATAAGATTAAACTGTTTTGAGAATAAAGTCATGAAATGTCAAGAATAAAGTTGCAATATTATTACGTTATTCTCTTATTTTTTTTTTTAACTATGCATTTTTGAATGACTGAAGTTGGACTTTTTAAAGAGGTTGTAGTTTACTGAGATGCTCCTGAGTACAGAAAATATGAAACGGTTTCCTTCTGCATCTGTTGGTGCATCTTTCTATTTTCTGTTCCTGTGAGTCAGCAGATCGCTCACAGGACCGGCGAATTTAAAAGGTCTGAGCATTCAGAGCCGTCGCTCAGCCTCCCACTTCACTGAGACGCTGATTGAAATAAAAAAATGAAGAAGTGGGGTTGGGTTGGGTCGGCTGATTGCCAAGGGAGGGATAAAAGGTTTGGAAATCAGTGCATTCAGTATCAAATAGGCGACTGGAGGACAGGATGTAAAAAAACCCGTCAGATTGGAGATGATAAGGTGAGGAAGACCAGGGCCGCTGCTCTGGATGTGTAGGTCATGTTGCTGTTCGTGCTTGTGATATCAATCAGAAAACAAAACCTCTCTGAAACTTCTTCTTCTTCTTCTGGTTTGCTGTTTCTACCTGAAGCAGAAACGGACGGGAACCAGCTGCTGAATGAATGCAAAAATCAGGAATTACCTTATAAAAGCAATCATTGGTTTATAAAAGCTTTTATTTATGTGCCGAGTGAGACGAAACTTCACCAGGTTCAGCTTTTTGGGAATTAAATTTCTTTATCAGAAATAATGGAGTAAGCCTTTGAATGAAGCCGTTTTGCAGGCAGCATTCCCCATTACTGCCTCGCCGATAAGAACCTCTGCTTAATTCATTGTGTCTCTAAATTTAGAGTCATAAACAACATTTATACCTCAAAAATGGAGCTCTGAGTCACTTCACTGAGAGACTAATAATGAAAAATATGCTCCTCATTACAGTGGATAATAGCAGAGGAAGGAACAAGGAGCTCTTTCTCTACCGCTGAGTGGCGTCTCCACCTGAAACCAAATGAAAGATTGTTAGGAAACATTCAGATTTCATAATTAAAGGAAAGTTTTTAATTTAAAAATAACTGTAATGTCGTTATGATAGACATCTTAAATATATTAAAGCCAAAAATGCAACAATTTACTGATCATTTTAGAAGGTTTTTGAACCCATAATTGCATATTAATCCAATAAAGCAGTTGTGACACTGCTAGCTAAAAAGTTAGCTATGCTAACCCTAAAGCACTAATCACAGATATTAGTTTCACAAGCACTAAAGCGTTACACCAACATAGCATTTAGCATATGCTTATTCTAAACCACTAATTATGAGTATTATTTCTGCTAATGCTAAATCACTATGCTAATACAGTATTTAGCTAAAGCACTAATCAAACATTTTAAACCTCTACACTGACATGGTACGTAGCAGAGTCTAATTCTAAAGCACTAATTATAAACATTAGTTTAGCTGATGCTAAAGCACTAATCATAAACATTAGTCCTGCTAGCGCTACAGCCTACAATTAGAGGAAGGAGCTAAAGTGTAGCTGACCTATGTGTTGGTTTAAATTCTTTATTACAGGACTGTTGTTTTTTCTGAAATAATACCAGTAATTTGTCACAGCTTGAGTATTATTGTTTGGCTCTCAAAGTGATGCATATAAAGTCAGATATACCAGAGGAAGTCTACTTTTATATCAGTATTAATTCCTAAACAAGAAAAAAAAAAAAGCCATGCAGATCTAAAATTTGCAGCTGCAGTTTGAGAAGCGCCTGCAGAGGGCAGCAGAGTTTCACACAGATTTCTGTAATCAAACAACTGAATCGCATGCAAGCATAAGCAAATCTGTGTTTAAAATTACTTTTCTAAGCAAAATTACATTTTAAGCATTTTTAGCACTAAATATTTTCACTCAAGTTTGTGATCATAATATTAGGACGTCTGTGTGAAACCGGTTCAAACTGGATCTGCTTTTTATAACTCCAAATGATCTAAAGCAAACATCTTCAATATTTCTCAGTACTTCAGATTATTAAACTCGCGTTGAGTGAAAAAATAAAATAACGCAATTAAGGTTTTCTTTGTTGTTTATCTTCCCACTTGGCCTGAGACATTAGCATCAAAGCTTTGCCCAGACAGTTCACTCTCTCTGCAGCAGTGAAAATCCACATTTTGATCGTTTCCATTTGGGTCTCTGCAGCCCAAATGATTAAAAACAACCCCACACAGCTTGTTTTTGGAAATAAGTTAGTATTTTTTGGTGTCTGGAAAATGCTAAAAATAGTCACAAATTAGCAGGCACTGCCCGTTACCTAGCAACCCCAGCAGAACTCCGCCCGTTACCTAGCAACCCCAGTTCAACCCCAGGAACTGGGGTTCAACGTTGCTAAATGTTCTAGCAACACAAGATGAACGTTTACTAAACATGCTGGAGTTCTAAGCTACAATCTCATTACCTGAATGGTTTTGAGCCAAAAATGTAGCGAATATGTTTTGTATAGGCCACTGACCTGTCCTAACCTGTTCAGGGAAGAAAATATGTCACTTTTAAAACCAACCTGAGGATGTAATGTAAACGGTTCTGTTGTTCGTTTTGGTCCTCATTTCTTCACATATTAGAAATAAATTCTGCCAATTTATAATGAAACAGTTATTGTCTGAAGGTTTTTCTCTCATTTATGAACAAAATAAATTGTTTTTATTGAAACATTTATTTTAATTTCAAGATGTTTTCTTAGGCTCTTTTGATGAAGCTTCAGAGGTTTATATTTAAAAATATAAATTAAAGATGCACAAAAAATTTACATTAGAAGTAACCAGAATTAAATAAAACACTTCCATTAAAAGCTACTTTAATTTATTACAATAACCCATCTATTTATTTAAAAATTAATATTAATTTCACTGAGTGACATAAAAATGTTTTTCATAAGTCTTACTATTGGTGTAATTAGCATGTTTATTCATAAGCACCTTTGAAATTACATTCTTATAAGTATTTATGTAAGATATGTAGCCTTTATAATAAATTTGCACCATTAAAACTCATCAACATCCATCTAATCCATATTTAAATCAGGTATTATGCAAGAATTCAGGAAATAATTGCAATATTGGAATTTTACCAACAAGAGAAACTAAGAAACCATTTTCTAATTAATTAAGTTAAAAAAAAAAGTTAACTAAAGCAATTTGCTTAGATGTAATGAAGGCATAAGAACATTTTCAGAGGGAAAACTCACCAGATGTTTGTAAAACTGTTTAAATCATTTGATTTCCAAAGATCTGTGCCGTTTGTGATGCAAATGTAGCAATAAATATCCTCTACCACGTTAATTCGATAATTATTGATTAGTTTTTTTGTTTTAAATGTCTGATCTTTCCTTTTTATCCACTTTTCTCTCCATGTCGTCATTTTTTATTTTATTTTAATCAGTTTTGAGGGGAAACTTGAAGCTGTTGCTGCGCCAGTTACTCAACAGCTTGTTGCTAGGTAACCAGAGTTGGGCGGAACTTGAAACCGCTTTTTACCCTAGCAGGTTGTTGCTAGGCAACCAGAGAGCGTGCGAGTTAATTGATTCCACCAACTTAGCTTAGCTTGAATGTTGAATTATCTATTGATATTGATCACATATCGTGATATATGTTATTGATATAAGCGTTTAAGTTTTTTTACCCAATTAATCATCAGATTAATCAATAGAATATTTGTTGGCAGGAAGTCATAATATCTTGTATCTTCTACCTGCTTCTTTTCAAACAAATAATAACATTTAATGTCAATGGGGAAGATAATTTGTGTTAATTCTTATTTTTTCTTGTTTTTACTTTTTGTCTGTTTGAAATAAATAAATTAAAGTAAATGAATCGTTAGCTGCAGCCCTAAATGTGACCTCGTCTTGGTGCTAAGTTGACGTATTTCCTGTGTTTGCGTTGCAGAGGGGCGGCTCGGCCCATAACTGCGGCCAGCTGAAGGTGGGTCAGATCAT
Source organism: Brachyrhaphis roseni (assembly GCA_903066815.1). Lineage (NCBI taxonomy): Eukaryota > Metazoa > Chordata > Actinopteri > Cyprinodontiformes > Poeciliidae > Brachyrhaphis > Brachyrhaphis roseni. Next base: position 30,475 of record CAEFZY010066562.1, read on the forward strand.
CCTGGAGGTAAACGGGGTTTCCCTCAGGGGCCGAGAGCACCGGGACGCCGCTCGCCTCATCGCCGAGGCCTTCAAGACCAAAGAGAGGGACCACGTTGACTTCCTGGTGACGGATTTCAACGTGGCGCTATAGCTGCTAGCAGGCGACGACGATGGTGATGGTGACGGCCAACCTTCTTCACGACCCGACGGCACAAACCGAAACAGAACCACCGACTGATCTCTGAGCCCTTCTCTTTTCTAAACCAACCTTTAACTTGGAAGGCATTATTTCCTCAACGTGTTACCTCCAGCTGTGAGACCCGATGCGCTGCAGCGAGGATTCCTGAACATTTACCTTTCTGGTTTCTTTCTGTCTGGAAGCTGCAGCTGTTGGAACGGCTCCTCGCTCTGTCTGACGTCTCCTTTATTTATTTAACCTTTATTTCTGCTTCTGTCTGAGAGTGAACTGTACAGCAGAAACCGACGGATGCTTGACTTTACAAGCTCGGGTTTGTACTGTATGTAAAAATGGACATATGTAGATACAGATGGATATATGCTGCACACATTAAAATGCTCCTATATAAATAAAAACATGTGTAACCTTTGAGTTATCTTTAAACCTTTTGTATGAAGAGCTCAGAAATACAAAGATTTAGACCTAAATGGGTACCAGATAAAAGTCAGTTATCAATAAAAATGGGTTGTTTAATCATTTTCTTCCAAATTTTGATAAATGTTTCCTTCCTGTATGACATAAAGCAGATTAATTACTTTGAAAAAGCAACTCAACATGCCACAATCCACAGAAAATGAAGAGCAGATGAAAAAAATTAACCAATGTCTACAAGTCTGGAAAGTATGGAAGAAGATTAGGGCCAACAATAAAATATAAAAAAAAGGATGTTATTCTCATAATTCTGACTTTAATTTCAAAATGCTGACATTTTCTAAGAATTTGCATTTGAATTTCAGAATTCTAATTTCTTAAAATTTGGACACAAATGTCAGAATTCTGAGATCTTACTCAGAATTCTGATTTTAATCTCAAAATGCTTAATTTTTATCTAAGAATCTGGATTTTATTTTCAGACATTTTTTCTCAGAATTCTGACTTCTCAGAATTCAGACATGAATTTCAGAATTTTGACATTTTTCTCAGAACACTGACTTTTTCTTAGAATTCAGGGATTTTTTCCATCTTAAACCCATCTTAAAATCCAAACTTTTTCTAAGAATTTGGAGATTAATTTCAGAATTTGACATTATTTAAGAATTCTGAGGGGTTTTTTTCAGACGTCTGTCTTTTTTAAAATCCAAATTCTGACTTTTTCCCCTCATAAATCTGAATTATTTAAATAGCTCATGCCTATCAGACATATCTAGTGTTAAAACTCAAATCTACCCAGTAAATTTGGGATAAGCTCACTGTGGATAAAATACTGGTTCACAAATGGCGACACCTGAAGATTCTCTAACATCCTGAGAAGATGAAGGTCACAGGAGTTTCGTTTCAATATTTGACACAGAGGCTCAGTGCGGAGAAACTTAAACAATGGTTGAAGTGAGGAGGACTGAGGCATTTGGTTGAACGGTAGGTTTTGTTTTGTTTTCTGGCTAACAGTGTGCTAGCTAGCACTCGCTAGCAGTTAAATATGAATTCTGAAAAGCCTGTGAATAGATTGAGCAGCATTAGTGTCACTATATCAGCTCGGTGTCATAAAACAGTTATTTATTTTGAGTGTTTTTTCGGTTAGCTAACAGCTGTTGGTGGGCAATAACCTAAACCAGCAGATCACAAACAAAACGCTGTTGTTTCTCCGGAGCTAAAATGGCGGCGGTGCTCTGTTCTAAATGTAGCAGTTGAATTCATTTTCTATCAGTGGCACAAGTTCAAAACAGCATATTTAGCTCCCTTTTACACTAAAGGTACCTATATTATTAACTAAAATTGGAGATATATACTTTTACAAGAAAATCTAACTTCTTTAGAATGCAACGTTAGCATGCTACTGTTAGCGTTAGCATGCTACTTTTAGCGTTAGCATGCTAGCACTAATGTTAACACTAGTTTTTCAGGTTTTCTGCTGTACTTTATGGGTTTTTGCTCATGTATTTCACTGTTATGAAGCTGATTTTTAGTGGATAACTAATAAGATTTTTTTTTAAACAGCCTCCTAGCAGCTTGAAGAAGAAGAAATTAAAACTATATTTCAGCTTGGTAACATAAAATACCATCGAAGAAGACATATTGTTGACTTTAAAGCAATTTAAATTGTTTCTCCCAATTATAATCTTCTGTAAAAATAAGCGATGAGGTACATAAAGTTGCTCATAAAGGTTTCTCTGCCTGGGTTGCTGTCATATTTTCAGCATCTGAACAGATGATAGAAAAACTGGAACTGTTTGGGAAGGAAGTGATTATGGATGTACCAGACAATCTCCCTGATTTATCTTCCTCTGTTAAACACAAACAGCCTGTCGATTGAATGCATCACAAAGCTGAATCACAGATTTAATTATATACCAGATATTTTATTACATCTTTTTTCAGGAATACATTTTAGCAGTAAAAACAAGCTGATATTTTATTACTTTATAACTTAGCTTTTTCGAAACAAAACCCTATATTAGATTTACTTTCATTATCTTTTACAAGACAGTTAATTCAGTGTCTAGTGAATTATTTCTCTGTTTATGTGAGGAGATGTTTTGAATCAGAATCCCATCACTGATGATGATTTTCAGTTTTCCAATTTTTGAAGAGTAAATTAGACTTAAATGTTTTTGTCATAGAATAAAGTTTACCTCAAGAAAACAAAACATCACACGAATTAGAAGTTTAAAGTCTCAGATCAATCAATAAAGAGGGAACAGAAATAATCTCTAGGAAACAAGAAGAGAGAAAGACAGAAAGTACAAGTCTGAAAGTTACTTGATGTAATTTATTACCACCCACATGTAGTTTGTGAAAAAATAAATTCCCAACCAGAGCGGACTGCTTCCAGACTGAATATTGTCCATAAAATCCTCTAAAACTTTTCAAAGAAATTATGATTTTTTTAGATATATTTATTGGCGAGGAATTTTTAAAGATGGCAATCATTTTAACCTTTTAACCTGGGTAATTATACTATAAAAAATCTTAATGTAGGATTAGTTTATCAGTGAATAGAATCTAAATTTTGATTCTTGGATCTTCAGTGTGAGATACAGAAGAGGATTAAGGATTTAAGAATTTAATCTCAAATTAATTTGTTTTACCCTCAAAATTCTAACTTTAATCTTAAAATTATAACTTTAATTTCAAAATTCTGACTTAAATCTCAGATTTCAGACTTTTTTTCTCAGAATTCTGATCTTAATCTTAAAATTTAGCCTTTTTTGTTTGAATATTTCTCAAAATGTTGATTATACTCTAAATCTTGATTTTTGTTTCTCAATTCTTTTTTTCCTCAGAATTCTGAGTTTTTTACAGAATTTTTACTTAAATCTCAAAACTTTTTTTTTTCTTTTCTTTCTTTTTTTATTTTTTTTTACAATTCTGACTTAAATCTCAAAATTTAAGCTTTTTTTTCCCTCATTCTGACATTAAGTTTTTATTATTGGCTGAATATGGCCCTGAAGACTGTTATATTTGTAATTATCTTTTATAAATAGTGTTTTATTTACTAAAGTCATCATCATGTGACTTTAGTAGATTATTCCACAGATTTTATGGAAAAGCCTGAATATATAAAAACTAAGCTGGATTAAATAAATTAAGTTGGAGAATGCAGAGCTTCTTTTAGCATTTTACCTCTGCAAAATAAGATGCACCTTGTTTCGAAATGTTTTAGTACTAAGAAAAATGGCTTTTTTATTTGGGTTTTATTGCACAAGTTGTTTATTTTTAATGAATAGTTGAGTTATTTCCATTTTATTTAAAGATATTTTAATGTTTTCAGATGATACACGCTCAGTCTGCCGCGTCCTTTCACCCCAGACTGCTCCGCTTCCCCAGATGATGATTTAATTTTTTTAATCAGCTACATTTAATCACATTCCTCTCTTGTGGGCCTTTCAGGAGCAGCAATTACACCCGAGAGGGAAAGTAATGAGACATTTACAGAATGACATTGCTAAATATTAAAATAAAAACCCTACATGCAGAGCGAGTGGGCGTTCACGTTCGGTCCGTTTTTAGCAGATAAGCGATGAAAGAGGAAACAAAAATGAATCTAATTTGTTGTGGAGTTTTTCATCACTCTGTTGATTCATGTTGGGTCTGTTTGGGTTGAAATTATAGAAATTAATCTGTATTTGGGGCAGGAAGGTGCATCCTGTTTGTTTTCTGCAGATGGAGCGTGTCTGTTTGCAGTTAATGGACGAAACGAGAGAAATATGGTCAAAACAAGCAGATGGTGATTAAAGATGAATATAAATGTCATCAGCAGAGAGGAAACGGTCCGCCTGGACGCTTCTGACAAATCGCCATCAAACACTCGTCAGTCATTTTAGAGAAAAACACCACGAGCTTTTCTAACACATCCTGCTGCCTGTTGGCGAATGTCAGCGACTGATTGATGAAAACTGATTTAAAGTGAGTCTGTCATCAGATCAAACTGCTGATTCTGGATTCAACAGACTAATAAAGTAAAGTTCATTTAACTTTCACAGATTCAAAATGTGAAAAATCCTAAGAAAAGAAACTTTATAAAACTTTATATAAAACCTTCTCAGATGAGTTAATCTGTCTAATTTTGCTCTTTTTGATCGCTACATTTGTCCTGCTGTTAAACACGGTGGAGGATGTGTGATGCTGCGGGCCTGTTTCCGCTCTAAAGTCACTGGGTCAGAATGCACTGAAATACCAGGATATTTATATGGAGCTACATTAGAGCCATAAAGTTTGTTCAAAGAAAAATTACTGAAAGTGAAAAAATGTTTTATCTGAAAACATAAATTTTGCATCTGGAAAAAGTAATTTGAAGCTGAAAATATTTTTAATCAAATTTTTTTTAACAAAAAAATGATAGAAAACTGATTTTTTTTTTTGAATTTTTGAAAGTGAAATAAAAAGTCAAAATTTTTAAAACAAAAAAGATTTTGAACTGAAAAAAGTTTTGAATTTGAATAAAAGATTACAAACTGAAAAAATAAAAACTAATTTTTAAAACTAAAATGAAAAATTTAAATAATTTCAAACTAAAAAATTATTTAAAGGGAAAGAATGATATAACACTGAAAAAAATAATTTTGAATCTCAAAAAAAATCAACCTGATTTAATTTAACTAAAATAAAAAATAAATTGATTTGAAACTGAAAAGAATTTTTTGCACTTGAAAAAACAGGAAACTGAAAAAAATGTATAATCTAAAAAAAATTGCAAATAAAAAAAACTGAAAATAATGAAAAGAATTATTAAAAATTGATGAAAATAATGGAAGTGGTAAAGTCAAAATCCACTTTTCAGATTCAGTTTTTTCTTTCAGTTTCAAATATCTGGCTGTGTTTTAGAGTGGGCATTTTCTGTTTAAACATTTGTTTTCAGTGTCTTTTTTCAGTTTTTTTTTTAAGTTTTGGCCCTGATTTAACTCCATACATTTATATTGAAAAATATCACCATGTCAGTTCCCACTCATTCATTGTTTAGAACCTGCAAAATACCATGTCTAAAAATTAAAACAAGATAAAGTCGCTGAGTTTGTCTCCAACTTTTGACACTTTCTTGCCTCCATATCCTCTTCCTGCGTTAGCCGCTCTAACACAGGAAGGTCATTTCAGGACAATTAATGCATCAGACATGATATTCAAGCTGCTGCCTGTGTGTGTGTGTTCTCAGGGAAACAGATGACACCTCCCATCAGGTGGAGAAGAGGAAATATGGCTGAAAAGGAAAAATATTCAGCTTGATTTTTCACTGCTGATGGATGGAAGTTAACATCCATCCATTGTCTACCAGGAGTCAAACTGAAGGTCCGGGGGCCAAATCCGGCCCGCCGTAGCTTTTTACGTTTAAATATAACGCATGTCAAATCAAAGCAGTTTTTGTCTGTTTATTGCCAAATTACATCAATCAGTCCCACCAGTTTTCACACAAAACAGATCCACTAACCTTTTTTGTGCTAATGTATTAATGTGAGTTTACTGCAAATTTTCTGCAAAAATTATCATTGGATTTAAGTGATGGTACCTCCCACCTGTAGGTGGCGGTGTTTCTTACTTCTACTACTCTGTTGCCTCAACTTAATGAAAACATGACATAAAGTCACATTTACTGTCTTATGTAAGTATAAATACTGTTAATTTTTTTGCAAATAAAACTAGCACCAAAAGTCAATAATTTTCAAAAAAAAATAAAAAATTGCAAAATCCTGGAGTGACACTGTACTTTTTCATTAATTTTAGTAATTTTATTCTGAAGTATTTCTGCTCTTACTTGAGTAAAATATCTGGATTTTCTACCCCCTGAGTGTAAAACCAACATGTTTCAATCAACAATTCACCAGACAGACACACACCTGGAGGTTCTGTTAACATTTCTGAACTTTTACACTGAAATAAATGGATTTGGAAAACATTTATTTTGCCTGATTTTGTTATTTTTTGTTACTTATATAAATTATTGTCATTCTGATCCTTAAAATACCAAAATTTCCATTTAACTTTGTATGTTGTTCTGTCTAATGATGTAATTTTTAAATATAAATTATTAATAATTTCATCAGTTTCTCAGTACTTGAGTAGACTTTCTACCAAAAACATTTTCAGTTTTACTTGCGTAAAATTCATATATATATTTGCTAATTATTTTATTTTAAAACTTATTTGGCAGATGAGTTAAAGTTCAAATTGTTATTAAACAGTGCCCTCTTGTGGCGTCGCTTAATAACTACATTTTCTACGATTTATTCATGAAAGACATGTCCCGCCTTCTTTTAACATAATAACCAATCACAACTCAGGCTGACTGCGAAGTTACACAAAGCCCCCAGCGCTGACTGTAAGGTAAACACTACCTGCAATCTCCAGAAATTCAACATGTATTTCAGAAAATCGTTGGAACATATTTAATTTTTAAGCGCACAAATGCTGTAAATCAGATGAAGGGTACGTTTGCGTCGATAATTTGGCCAAGACATACCTGCAAGTCGTAACATAGGGCGAAATTTAACCCGTTTACTCTGCTTGGGGTAATTAGCCTTCCAGGCAGCAGAATCAGTGTTGCGCTCTGGACTGATGATAATTAGCTTTGTAAATGTCACCTGTGTCAACGTTGTCTGGAGGAAATACGCCCCGTCACATTTTGTAACACAAGGTAACGCCGTTTTTCTGTCAAAATGAATCTTAAAATGGGCTGGAGACATTTATTTTTAACTGTAACTTTCTGTCTGTGTTTGTAAACCGTAACAAACGTTTGAACTGCTAGCTAACGGTTTTCTGTGACGCACTTTCTCCTTAATGACGAATTAGATCATGTTGTTGGTATAAGTTTATATTGTTTTTTTGTCTTTTAACTTTCAGTGAGTGGTTCTCAGTGGGTGGTTTGTTGTGGTGTGAATGCCATGGAGACACGGAGGGGAGGGACTTTCATTTTGTCTTTTTTTTTTTAGTTTTATCGTTTCTAGGCAACGAGCCGCTACTGTAAAAAACAGCATGTTGCATCTAATCTGCTGCTCCTTTCTTTGGTAATTTGGAGTTGACAATAAATTAAGTTTTTATGCTGTTTGTGTTACAAAGGTTTGCATTATCTAGTCACTCGGTTACATCTATTTGAGCTACAGTCCTAAAAAATAAAAATTTTAGAAGTAGTTTTACTACACCACACTATTTACTACTGCTAATAAATCTTAATTATCTACTGTAATTGTTGGTTTTATAAGTTTATATTGGGAAAAAAAATATTAGGACAACTTTTTATATCAAAATGACAAAAAAGACCCAAACAATAAAGTGTAGAAATGACTAGAATACTTATTTTAAAGTCTGCTGCACATAAAAATGTGTTTTAAAAGTGTTTTAATCCTTTTTTTTTTTTTTTTTATTAATTTCTAAATTCAGCAACTGTTGAAATAACAATATATTCTCACCAGATTGTAGCTTTAGACTTTCAGTTTAGGCCACAAATACCGAATATTTGGCAAAGTACTTTCAAATGTTATTATTTAGTTTAGCATTACTTTAAACATTGGCCAAGCAAAATATGTTGGATGTTATTTCATTGGTCCAATTCAAGGTTTAAGATAGTTTTAGGTTTTTCATTATAGTATAGTTTTATTTTGTTGTGACTTTTTGTCTAATTCAGTTCATTTTAATTAGCTTTTAAGAGTGGTTTTGGTAGTTTTTATTAGTTAAAATATTGTTTAGTTTTTTATTACATATAGTAGTGATTAAATTTTTTTCATACCTTTGTGAATTTTTTATTTTTATTTTTTGCCAAAATGAAAAAGGTGAAAGTTATTATGAAGTATTACTTTAGTAAAATTTCTGGATTTTCTACCTCCTGAGTGAAAAACAAACATGTTTTAACCAAAAATTCACCAGACGCAGAAACACACCTGCATTTCTTATTGAAGGAAACTGATTTGGATTTTTTGGTTTGTAATTGTGTTATTTATATGAATCATTTTGGTCCTTAAAATACCTAAATTAACTTTTAACTTTATATGTTGCTCCATCTGATTTTGTAATTTTTAAATATTAAATGATTGATAATTTGTTCAGCTACTCAGTAAATACTTTCTGACTATTATTTGAGTATTTCTGTGACGGCTACTTTTTTTTTTTATTTGAGTAAAAATAAAATAAAAAGTTGAGTACAACTTTTTGTTACTCTGCCCAACTTTGCTGCAAATTACAATTTTCATATCAGTTAACAAAAATGTTTTCTAATTTTTTTGTTATTTTTCAGTTTTATTAACCTTTAGTAACATTGGTCCACTTGCGTGAGCCTCCAGTGTCCTCAGCTCTGCTTGGTGAACCATAAGGAGATTATCAGTCAAATATCTGAGCCGCCTATCAGGCCGTGCTTCACCCCATCCCCCTGTCTGTTTAGTCTATTTAATTTTTTTTTTTCCTCAACATGATCTGATTTCACTGCCATAAAAAAAAAAAAGTTTTATTTCCCTTTTTTTCACCCTTAATTTCTTTAACGTCCATCCAAGATGGCGGCTCCCTGATTGCCAGCTGATTAGCGTTGTAGATGTTTGCTGGTGAGCGGGGTCTGTTGGTGTCAGTGAAGCCCCCTGTCAGGAGTTTAGAGCAGATTAACCCCCATATGGCGGCTGAGATAAACCCTCAGTTCTGCAGGGAGATTGAACCAGTCAACAGGTGAGCTTTTATGTTTCTACTGATAAAACAATAGATTTTAAAAAGTTGGCCGCTCCGTGGGGTTTTATTGTAGCAACACAGCAGCAAATGTTAATCTAATCTGTGTGAAGGCAGCAGCTTTGTAATGTTCAAACAAGACTGAACTAAATAAAACAATGAGGTGAATAATAAGACGTTAAATAAACATCTATATTAATCTCTGAGGTCACATGACACGGCAGGAACATTTTGACACTTTTTTTTGTCTGGCATCCTGAATTTATTACCCTACATTATCACCAAACTACACGTCATATAAAATACCATATTTTATGTCTGTTCTATGCAGTTTTAGAGGATTTCCGGTCTGTAATCAGTTAAAATCTGATGACAGTTTAGATGTGCAGAAAAATGCTTACAGAAAACAACAAGACAAACAAAACTTCTGCTTGTACTTTGTTGATTTAAAAAATTGTGTGGCCATTTATTGTTTTTAATTATTTAACGCCATTTTTGTTTAGTTTGGTATCATTTGTCTGTCTCCCTTTTATTTTTGTGATTTTGATTAATAATTTAAAACTTAAAAATAACTAAAGTTTTTGTTATAATTATACTAAGAATTAAAAAAATATTAATTAGTCTATTTTAATTTTCTTGTGTATTTTTTATTTTTGCTTTTTATAAATTGATTTTTGTTTTTCTGATCTAGAATAGAATATAATTTATTGTATTTGTTCACAAGCTACTGCATCCAGTGTTAAGCAGTAAATACAATACAACCATAAGCAATTATATAATTTTTATTTATTTTGAAAAATTAATAATATAATATTGCATTTGTTTCCTTATAGAGGAAATTAAGTATATTTGTTTTAATTGAGTGAATATATACCAAAATAGCTACCCCTTGACAAACATTCACCTTTGTTCATTTTTTCTCCTCTACGGAGGGCCAAATATGCCATCATCCAGTAACTGTTGCCAAATACATATTCATAAATGTGATCATTTTGTATCAAATTCAATGCATAACTAAAAGCTCAACATGTGGAAATCAATAATCTTGATACATTACACAGGTATGAGTTTAAAAAAAAAGTTATAATTGTGTTGTGGCACTTACAACCTTCCATAGTTTAAATTAACAGGTTTGCCATAAATCTGCAAAGAAAAAACATGAAACGATTACTTAACCATATAATGAACATCAGAAATAAATACATAATTTGTTGAATTTCAGCACTTCTGACCTTCCGTATTTAAATTTCACTGTCGGTATTTTAATGAAGCGTCACTGCATCGGTTTCTGTTGATACCACAGAACCTGAGAACGATGCGACTGCTGGACTGAGAAGCTGAGACTTTAGGGCTGAATGGACAGGAGAAAAAGCAGACCCGGGGTTCTCCATTGGACTCCGTCGCCCATCCTAGAGTCTCCCTCCTCCACACCGACATCCAATGACTCCTGGGAGGAGGACGGTGACAATGACAAAGAGGAAGAGGATGACTTCTTCAAGGAAATGAATGAAGATGGCATCCTTGGGCTGTCGGAGGCCCTAGAGGAATGGGAATTAGGGAACCCGTGTGGCGATCCTTGCTCAACAGAGGACACGGCTCCTAGTGGAGGCGACAAGGATTCGTCTCTAAAATCCTCAGGAGACGATCTTCAACCCCGGCCAGCCCGTGAGTTTATTCCTCCTGGAAATGTTCTCTGCTTCCAAGTTCTAGTTTTCAGACTAAATTATTAAATATTCGACATATTTTAAAGAGGAACTACTATTAAAAAAATGACTTTTTGCATGTTTTTGTGCTTCTATTTGGGTCTTAACTGCTTCTAAAAACTAATTTTAGGCAATAAGTTAAAGTTTTTTGGTGTCTTGAAAATGAGTCGTTTCAAATCCTCCACCCCTTGGTTAGGTAAAATGAGCTAGTTTATCAGAAGTATTTGTTAAGAACGCCAACCTCTTTTATGTAAAAGTAATTTTTAATGTTTTCTTCCTCCATAGCAGCAGCTGAAAACCCAGAGCCTATCTGTCTGGTCTCTGAGTCCACGGCCACCTCCTCCTTTTCGTCTCACCTGTACTCGTTCACCGAGGAGGAGCTGACAACTGGTTCAGGGGTTGAAACGGAAACCTTCCCAGACACCGAAACAGAGTCTTCCTGCAGCCGCAGCAGCGTGAGGTCCAGCCTGCCACGCCTGGAGCTGAAGCTCAGAGGTTCTCCTCAACCAGCTGTGGCTATTTCTGAGCAAGTTGTTTTGGAGAATATTTCTTCAGTAGGATCAGAAAAGCAGAAAGCTGGACTCCCTGCTGAAGCTCTGAAGTCCGGGACGGGTTCCCTCGGCAGAGCCAAGAGCGGCTCGCCAGAGGCCAGGGGTCTTGACAGAAACATGAAAGCTGCTGGAGCCGGAAGTAACCGTGCAGGAACGGACGAGCTCAGGTGGGCTCATCTGATTGTTTTCAGTAGCAAATCTTCCTCAGTATCCTGCTAATGTCAAAAAAACAGCAGCAACATTTCACAACTTCTGTAATTACATGGAATAAGAAATTAAATTAAAATTGCCTGTTCACAGAATAAGTCATTAAAAATCCCAGATGTAAACAGTTAGCTTCCCCCAGAAAACTTGCTAAATCCGTTGGTAGTGAGGCGCTATGGCTGTTTTCCAGCGAAGAATCGTTACCAGGAAATGTGAAAATATGACTAGATAATGATGTGTTGCACATTATTTTGACTTTATTTCAAACAAATAACATTTGTTTTTAAATCTTTAACATGATGACAAATATCACAATGCTAGAATAATAAAAAAACCTACAGACATTGACAATATTGGTGTAAAGTAAAAAATAAATTTACACATATACAGTACAGACCAAAAGTTTGGACACACCTTGTCATTCAAATGGTTTTCTTTATTTTCATGACTATGAAAATTGTAGATTAGATTGTAGAAAAACCTGACAGGGCACACCTGTGAAGTGAAAACCATTTCAGGTGACTACCTCTTGAAGCTCATCAAGAGAATGCAGAGTGTGTGCAAAGTAGTAATCACAGCTAAAGGTTGCTACTTTGAAGAAACTAGAATATAAGGCATATTTTCAGTTGTTTTACACTTTTTTGTTTAGTACATATTTCCACATGTGTTAATTCATAGTTTTGATGCCTTCAGTGTGAATCTA